>JAVTVY010031873.1:0-118637 GCA_036873755.1 Hanleya hanleyi
TGAAGAGGAAGCGGGGGGAGGAGGATACGGAAGAGGTAGTTATGTGAAGAGGAAGCGGGGGGAGGAGGAGACGGAAGAGGTAGTTATGTGAAGAGGAAGCGGGGGGAGGAGGAGACGGAAGAGGTAGTTATGTATGTGTATAGCGCTCTTTTAACTCACAAATCCATATTAGACAAGTGTAGCCATTAGAGCTATAACGTGATTTTGTGTCACTGATACGTACATGTAATACAAATCTCTATGTAATCTACTTCCCGTTAATGTAAATTTCTGTAGTTATTTTCAGTTGATCTCAATGATTCGCAGCAATCTACACAGGTGTAGTACAAAGGCAGTTCCCATTGATGAAACCAGCCAGGTAAGGTTGGATTGTAATGAAAATTATACCTTCACTTTATATAGAAATACATCCGCCCAATACAAACAACCGAACCAAAATTAAAAACATTAAACATTAAAGAGCAACGTTAAAAGGATGTTGGAAAATGATGCCAGAGTACTGACAAGAAGTCATATGACCCCACAGACAAATATGCTGCATATTTCTGAAACATCACAATTACTAAAAGTGATGCCTGTGACGATTTGTATCCCAGCCACGTTTTATTGTAGATGTTCATGTGGACATTAAATGACATGACCACACGGCCCCTAGCACCAACAGGAGCCGTATTAGATCGAAAAATTCAGGCAATGATATAATAGACCTAGCAAGTCATCTGTTGGAAAATAATGAGCTATGTGACCGCCAGATAGTCAAAAACGGCCCAAGCCAGGGAGTATTCATTGAATGCAAGTTCGTATTCAGAACAAATACCTGTGAGATCCGACGCCGACCAAATGCTTCAATCTCCATCATGTGTATAGGTCACACAACTATACAATCAACATGATTTGCACAGAAGAGAGCAAGCCTCGGGGACGAAACCCAGCAGAATCTCATCGTATAGAGGCAACAATTAAACGCAACATTAAAATGGTGAGGAAAAACGATGCCGGAGTACTGACAAGAAGCCAAACGACCCCACCAACGAATATACTGACTGCATATTTCTAAAATATCACAATAACCAAACGTGATACATGTGATGATTTGTATCCCAGCCACGCTTTTGTAGTAGCTGTTCATGTGGACATGTTAAATGACACGACCACACGGCTCTAAGCACCGGCTTGTGCAGTATTAGATACAAATATTTCAGGGCGGTGACGTAATAACCCCAGCAGGTCATCTGTTGAAAAATGATTAACCCTATCTGCCCTGGGGGTTGGGGGGGGGGGGGCCATTATGGCCCCCTACCAAACTTTCTGCGCTATCTACGGAACGACAAAAAACAGAGAGCCGAAACCCCGTGACTTTATAGTTTATCATATTGTGGTCATTTTGAGCCCATTTGCATAACCCCCGAGCAGAGGATCATGGGTAAATTCAAGATGGCGGCCACGTGGGTACCAGAAAAGTGATGTTTTTGTCATATTTCTTCAAAATTTATGCTTTTCCGCGATGAAAAGTGGGTAAAAACTATTTTATTTCATATCACATTAATATTTGCTAATTTTTCATGCAGTTTTTGTGGAGAAATTGCAAAAATAAAAAATTCGGAAAATCTGACAAAAAAATCGACCAAAATATGCCGTTTTTCAAAATGGCGTCACTGTGACGTCATCAAAGCGGCCATCTTGGATTTTTTTACATTTTCTGGTAGAGCTTGACCCAAGGGCTTAGTGTAATAAGTTTCAGCCCCCTAGCTCAAGGGGTAAGAAAAATAATTAGGGGGGGCCATTTCGGCCCCCCCCAGGCCTGGACAGGCCCCAAAAAGCCCAGGCCAGATAGGGTTAAATATGTAACAGTACATGTCTGCCCCACACAAGACGTCACGTTTGCATCGCTGCACTGTGCTTCTTCACTAACCTTAGGATGAAAACGGATTGTTTAATCAGTCCCCAGACTGTTAAGTCATAATAGTACTAAGAACCTGAGATTTTATCCTATGAGCCAGAATGAATTGGAAGTTCCGTTCTAACAGAACGGGACAATATCCCGATTTGTGGACTAGCAGTATTTTTCACAAGCATACCACCACGTTTTTCGCCAGCGAGTGACGTCTACCGTGGACCCATCTTTCTGAGAAGCGGTCAGCAGGCGCAATGTGCTCAAATACAATCGTCAGGTTTGAAAGAATAATCACTGCCACTTCATCCATAAAAATTTGCTTCTAATTCACATTGGTAGTTTTAGTATTGCCCCATTTACGGACTGAGTTTTCCTAGAACGTGAAACCTGGTTGTATTATTTCGGACTGATTTTCAATGCATTGCACTTCGAGGTTTAGAATTGGGTAAACTTCAAAGTATTGAAATTATAAATTCAACAGTTCAACGGAACAAATTTTGACGGGTTGGTCTACTATATAAAACCTGTGTCACATTTAAAGACATAAAAATAATTGAGAGACCAAGGTTAAGAGCTAGTCTGTACATTCCTATTCCTACAGGTAATCATGAATGTTGATCAAATGTTAAGAATTGAATGTTAAGATTTACATTTCAAACATGGATATGTACAATGGGAAAATGAATAGCTTCGAAGAAGAATCCTCGAGTTTCCCATCTGAGAGTTGTACATTCACAAAAACATCCAACATCTACATGATGACCATATTGAAAATTGGAAAGCTAGGATGAGCATATTAGCAAGACCAGTAACTTATTCACCCCCCCCCCCCTGGCGGTGGATCGTGGGACTAATGAATCCATATTGTAGGTATTGTCAAACAGTACACGTGTACCGACATTGGTGGCTCTAAACCACTTGCAAGGGTGTCTATAAGCCCAGTTACCATTTGAGATACCGGTGATTTATTCGTCCACTGAGGGTAGATCTTGGAACTAATGGTTCCATATTGTATGTATTGGTTAGCAGTACACGTGTACCGAATGTGATAGCTCTAAGCCACTTGCAAGGGTGTCTACGCACGCTGTATTTGAATCGTGAACTGTAGACCCCGAACTGGCAGCTAGCTTCACAACCGAATAGTGAACTTTGAACCGTAAAATGGCAGCTAAGTTCACGAACATGCGTCTAAAAACGGACCAATGAAAATGAAAAGGACTTCTAAATGAAAAGATTTCAGGAAAAGGACTCACTCCGCAGTTTCGTACTTTTGGCTTATGTGTGATTCCACAGAACAATGTATGATGGGGATTTTCCCTGCTTATGCTAATTGTAAAATTGGGAATTTGCTTTCTTTTTAGGTTTTGTTATAAAGAGTACATCTCAAAGTATAATTGCTAATAAAAAGCTGTAAGATTATGTAATTTTTATTCAATGACGGGAAAGACAAGATCAAGGGAGGTAACTCTGGGAACTCTCGCGGATGGGCTGTTTTCTAAGTTGTTATCATTCGGTGTAAATGACGATGAAAGCGAGCTGGCGATGACCTATCCAAACAGTATTTTTTTTAAATCTTCCAGACATTCTCTTGAAAAATGTATTAGTCAGTCAGTTGGGAAGGTCATGCAATTATCAAAGGCCAAACTGGGGGGTATTTTTCGTAATTTTCATGTTTGGGGTGGAGGTGGTTTGTCAATTAATTTTAGGTTCACTTTCCTACATAACTTCAATAAATCGAGTCTTTTTATAGTGCATTTTGTAACTGAAATCTTTACAAAAAAAATTTATATATAAAATTCTGCACCCTATAGATCGCCGTCAGTGGGAATGAGGCCGACGACCTTCCCGAAGTGTGGATCTGCTTTTATTATTCTTATACGAATACCCTCGCCGTCTCTTTTTTTAGTTGGTGCAACTAGTTGTTTCGTGAAGCATTGGCGATTTGATGTGACGTGAAATCATTTGTTCTCGCCTTGGTCATGCCAAACGCTAATATTTTGTTCAGAATCGATACAGGTAAATTATCTCTGTTAATAACATGCACTTGAATAGCCGGTTATTTATTGGGGTCCCAAGAGTTGGATAACGTAAGGCATTTGTTATGTGAATGTTGATGACTTCCTGACTGATGGCATTTTCAGTAATAACCCGGCTTCTCCCTCAAGTCATTATGGCGTACCGGAAATTACTTCATTCCTAATTCCGATAGCTAATCAGCAGGATTGCCTACTGGTCAATTCCAGTTCGCTGAGAAATATTGGATAATAAATTAACTTTGATTCATCTAATTTTGCTCGCCAAAGGCTCGACTATGTCGCAAAACATCGCATGCCTGTTTAATATAGATTTTGTCATGTTGTATATAATGCAATTAATGACTCACTTGAACGTCTCTTACATAAAATTCATACGGTGAAATATTGGCAGTACTTGGCTTCGTCTATCCATCTTCTTACTTTTCTAATGTATTTGAATTCTGGGATACTCTCTCATTGCACAATCAATATGTATCCTATCTAAAAGCAAGTGGGGACGATCGGATTATCAAACATTCCACAATCAAACATAGACTGATGGTCATCTGTACCCTGAAGAAGATATTTGTGTGTAACATTGACCATTGACCGAGAATACAAATGCGCTGATAGCGAGGATTGCATTGCTTCTTCGGAATATATACGTTCACGTAATCTGTCCTTTACCTCTAGCACGTAGTCTGTCCTTTAACTCCAGCACGTAGTCTGTCCTTTACCTCTAGCACGTAGTCTGTCCTTTACCTCTAGCACGTAGTCTGCCATTTACCTCTAGCACGTAGTCTGTCCTTGACCTCTAGCACGTAGTCTGTCCTTTACCTCTAGCACGTAGTCTGTCCTTTACCTCTAGCACGTAGTCTGTCCTGTACCTCTAGCACGTAATCTGTCCTTTAACTCTAGCACGTAGTCTGTCCTTTACCTCTAGCACGTAGTTTGTGCTTTACCGCTAGCGCGTAGTTTGTCCTTTACCGCTAGCGCGTAGTTTGTCCTGTACCTCTAGCACGTAGTCTGTCTTTTACCTCTAGCACGTAGTTTGTCCTTTAGCTCTAGCACGTACTCTGTCCTTTACCTCTAACACGTTATGTCCTTTACCTCTAGCACCTGGTCTGTCCTGTACCTCTAGCACGTAGTCTGTCCTTTACCTCTAGTGCGTAGTCTGTCCTTTACCTCTAGCGTGTGGTCTGTCCTTTACATCTAGCAAACAATTATGAGTTACATCACGAGAGAAATATATCCAGTCACACTTCTGTGAAAGGCTGATTAAAATTGACATATTTTGGTGAGGATCATTTCAATTTACGGAGCAGGCTCGCGTTTGCAATATTGAATTATCTTGAAAACTAAATATCCGGGGGAGTCGGCTCAACGGTTCTTCTGAAGAAGATTTGTTATGTCTCGCATAAAATCATAATTTTACTATTTTTGGGCGCGGTAAACTATTACTTTTATTGTAATTTGTGTAGCTTTGTTTCGGCATTGAGGTCGGCGTGGGTGCGTCCATGTTGCCTACCGGAAGTCAGTTTTCATGGAGTCAAGGCTAACGCTTGATCCAGACACGTTCCAATAAGGGTCATCGTGACTACTATTGGTCCGGGTTTTATAACAGGGAAAACTGACGCGACACGGGGTAAGTATTTAAGAAAATTGTTTTCATTTTCATTCTCATTCAAATAAATTCCAGCTGAGACTGGAATCAAGCTGGGTAAAATTTGAAGCTGTGTGGGAAAAACAAAGAACGTCCATGACATTTATCCAGTGATTCGGTTAAATGACGATGTTATTAATTTCAAGATTACTTGAACTACTAAAATCAACTAGACAGTGGATGGATAGACTGAGTTCTTTCTCGCGTCCATTACCGACGGTCCACAGCAAATGCCCAACATGACAGTTAGCGAACTTAACTTAATCAGGCCATCGCGCATATAATATATGACCTGACACCCGACTCTAGCGGGTTCTTGATGCTGTTGCGAATACAAAATACTACCCTCGTCTGTATGTCCACACATAGCTTGAGCATAAGCCTTGATCGTACAGAGCTGCAGTTTTCGTCACACAAGGGCCGTAGCTTAATGAATATGCATGCGATCATTATCCAATCGTCAACATTCTCACGAAATTGACCTTCACCTTGAATGCATTACCCCCCAATGTCAACAGATAGCAACCCTATCCCATCATCGAAAATGTGTGGTTTTACATAGGAAACTGAAAATTATATTAGACAGGTTACAATTCTGAAATATTCAGAGTTTTACGTTGTCTATGGTGGAGTTTTGTTCCGGTCGTAAGTAGTAGGGAAAGAGTATTACAGGCCCCAGCCTCCCAAAAATACACATAGCCTCCCAAATCCACCGAGCGCTGTCATACGTCATTAATAATTTTTATTCGTATAAATTATTGCGTCTGGATATTAATAAATTATATGCGTTATAATTTTACCTGAATATATATATTAAAGATCTACATATGGTATTATAAATAAATTCTCCGAATTCTCCGAATTTTCGTCACACAAGGGCCGTAGCTTAATGAATATGCATGCGATCATTATCCAATCGTCAACATTCTCACGAAATTGACCTTCACCTTGAATGCATTACCCCCCAATGTCAACAGATAGCAACCCTATCCTATCATCGAAAATGTGTGGTTTTACATAGGAAACTGAAAATTATATTAGACAGGTTACAATTCTGAAATATTCAGAGTTTTACGTTGTCTATGGTGGAGTTTTGTTCCGGTCGTAAGTAGTAGGGAAAGAGTATTACAGGCCCCAGCCTCCCAAAAATACACATAGCCTCCCAAATCCACCGAGCGCTGTCATACGTCATTAATAATTTTTATTCGTATAAATTATTGCGTCTGGATATTAATAAATTATATGCGTTATAATTTTACCTGAATATATATATTAAAGATCTACATATGGTATTATAAATAAATTCTCCGAATTTTCGTCACACAAGGGCCGTAGCTTAATGAATATGCATGCGATCATTATCCAATCGTCAACATTCTCACGAAATTGACCTTCACCTTGAATGCATTACCCCCCAATGTCAACAGATACCAACCCTATCCCATCATCGAAAATGTGTGGTTTTACATAGGAAACTGAAAATTATATTAGACAGGTTACAATTCTGAAATATTCAGAGTTTTACGTTGTCTATGGTGGAGTTTTGTTCCGGTCGTAAGTAGTAGGGAAAGAGTATTACAGGCCCCAGCCTCCCAAAAATACACATAGCCTCCCAAATCCACCGAGCGCTGTCATACGTCATTAATAATTTTTATTCGTATAAATTATTGCGTCTGGATATTAATAAATTATATGCATTATAATTTTACCTGAATATATATATTAAAGATCTACATATGGTATTATAAATAAATTCTCCGAATTTATACGATAATCGTTAATAACGATTAAATAGCCTATATTTTAGGTTTCATTCCGCTTTTACAAAAAGGTGATATTTCGATATATATTTTTATACGGGTTCATAGCAATAAATTCTCCGAATCTGTACGTTAAGCGTTCATATATATTGTAGACTATTAATTTTTTACAAATTGCAATTAGCATTACCAAACACTCGGTATATATTCATATTTAACCTCGCTATACAGCTAGAAGGCGGTCATGATACATAATTGTATTGATTTTAATACCTGTCAATGCGAAGGGGTGTGTGTTGTGGTAACAGGTGTGATCGAATAACAGAAACTACTTATAACTCGCAGAACTCGATTGCAATTAGCATATGATAATATTGGGGGTTCGAATATTTATATTTACAGACCGATATCGCTTTAATTAGGGCAATTATACAATCAACGTATAGCGGGAGTTGAAAGGGTATACCGTGAAACAGATCGTTATTTGAGAATCGTCTGTCGAAATATATATATATCTCTAATAGAATTCAATTTATATCTTACTTCGGAATGGCGAATTTACTGAAAAATATCATCGAACCTAGAGAATCGGCCGTAAGTATAATAATTTTATTGCGATCTACTCGCGGGTAATACCGACTTTGTCGATATAACGATGTACATAGCGAACGGCGTTGTAAATGTTCGATTATAACTGATTTGAATACAAGGGCTACTCACTTTTAATATTTCAACTCTATATTTTTTATAGGCTAACATCTCTACGTGGGTCGGATTCGTACGAGAAAATACGGACATTTTAGGTAGTTCCGGTTGGCCTAGTTTGGAGACTGTATTCGCCATAGATGGAGTCGTTGAAACACGGCCCGTTTATAATGACGATGATTGGAATGTGGGTATAAGAAGTCCGACGACCATCCTCCTAAATAATTCCCCTTCACTTCCGGAGATTAAAACACGTAAATGTGTGGACGAATTATCCCGTTTATTTTCGCCCCGAGTTTGCAAAAACTGTAATCAGCTATTAAGCGTCGAAGTTTGCGGAAAATGTCGAGTTAGTTTATGCCGAGATTGCGCGTGTTTTGCCCGACAGGTGTCATTCGGGGTTTTTATGTGTCTGAGCTGTTGTAGTTGTGAGTTTTGTGGTTATTGGCGAATGAAACTTTCCAAATAATCAAAACTAGTGATAACGATAAACAGCTACTACACATATCTTTGGGGGACTATTCTTGGACTTGCGCAGATTTTTAGGAACTTTTCATGAACTTTGGGGGACTTCCTCGGACTATTGTTGGATTTGTGTAGATTTTAAGAACTTTTCATGAACTTTTAGGGACTATTCTTGGACTAGTCTTGGACTATTCTTGGACTTGGGTGGATTTTAAGAACTTTTCATGAACTTATAGGGACTATTCTTGGACTAGTCTTGGACTATTCTTGGACTTGGGTGGATTTTAAGAACTTTTCATTAACTTTTAGGGACTATTCTTGGACTAGTCTTGGACTATTCTTGGACTTGGGTGGATTTTTAGGAACTTTTCATGAACTTTTAGGGACTATTCTTGGACTAGTCTTGGACTATTCTTGGACTTGGGTGGATTTTAAGAACTTTTCATGAACTTTTAGGGACTATTCTTGGACTAGTCTTGGACTATTCTTGGACTTGGGCGGATTTTTAGGAACTTTTCATGAACTTTTAGGGACTATTCTTGGACTAGTCTTGGACTATTCTTGGACTTGTGTGGATTTTAAGAACTTTTCATGAACTTTTGTGGAAAACAATAAAGAGCTACTACACCTATCTATGAATGGTATATTTATTATCACTGGATACTCGTTGTAACCGACTATCGCCCATATAAAGTCATATCGAAACGACTCTGGACGGTGGCTGAAAGAAAGAAGAACGCAACATCGGTTGTTAAAGTTCAAAGTATATATTTATTTATACAAATTAATTTAGTAATGACAGTTTCAAAACGAAAATACGGACTGAGCCTAATACTGTACAAACGACCTTATATGACCACACACACACACCCACACACACATACACACACACGCACGCGCACACACTCATACACGCCTACACACACACACACACACACACACACAGAGGCATACAACACATACACACGCACATGCACGCATACGCACACACACACGCACACACACACATACATACACACACACACGCACACACACACAGACACACACACACATACACGCACACGCACACACACACAGACACACACACACATACACGCACACGCGCGCGTGTGTGTGTGTGTGTGTGTGTGGGTGCGCGCGCGCACGCGTGTGTGTGTGTGTGTGTGGGTGGGTGTGCGTGTGTGTACGCGCGTGCGTGTGTGTGTGTGTGTGTGTGTGTGTGTGTGTGGTCATATAAGGTCGATTGTACAGTATTAGCCTCAGTCCGTATTTTCGTTTTGAAACTGTCATTACTAAATTAATTTGTATAAATAAATATATACTTTGAACTTTAACAACCGATGTTGCGTTCTTCTTTCTTTCAGCCCACCGTCCAGAGTCGTTTCGATATGACTTTATATGGGCGATAGTCGGTTACAACGAGTATCCAGTGATAATAAATATACCATTCATAGATAGGTGTAGTAGCTCTTTATTGTTTTCCACAAAAGTTCATGAAAAGTTCTTAAAATCCACACAAGTCCAAGAATAGTCCAAGACTAGTCCAAGAATAGTCCCTAAAAGTTCATGAAAAGTTCCTAAACATCCACCCAAGTCCAAGAATAGTCCAAGACTAGTCCAAGAATAGTCCCTAAAAGTTCATGAAAAGTTCTTAAAATCCACCCAAGTCCAAGAATAGTCCAAGACTAGTCCAAGAATAGTCCCTAAAAGTTCATGAAAAGTTCTTAAAATCTACACAAATCCAACAATAGTCCGAGGAAGTCCCCCAAAGTTCATGAAAAGTTCCTAAAAATCTGCGCAAGTCCAAGAATAGTCCCCCAAAGATATGTGTAGTAGCTGTTTATCGTTATCACTAGTTTTGATTATTTGGAAAGTTTCATTCGCCAATAACCACAAAACTCACAACTACAACAGCTCAGACACATAAAAACCCCGAATGACACCTGTCGGGCAAAACACACGCAATCTCGGCATAAACTAACTCGACATTTTCCGCAAACTTCGACGCTTAATGGCTGATTACAGTTTTTGCAAACTCGGGGCGAGAATAAACGGGATAATTCGTCCACACATTTACGTGTTTTAATCTCCGGAAGTGAAGGGGAATTATTTAGGAGGATGGTCGTCGGACTTCTTATACCCACATTCCAATCATCGTCATTATAAACGGGCCGTGTTTCAACGCTCCATCTATGGCGAATACAGTCTCCAAACTAGGCCAACCGGAACTACCTAAAATGTCCGTATTTTCTCGTACGAATCCGACCCACGTAGAGATGTTAGCCTATAAAAAATATAGAGTTGAAATATTAAAAGTGAGTAGCCCTTGTATTCAAATCAGTTATAATCGAACATTTACAACGCCGTTCGCTATGTACATCGTTATATCGACAAAGTCGGTATTACCCGCGAGTAGATCGCAATAAAATTATTATACTTACGGCCGATTCTCTAGGTTCGATGATATTTTTCAGTAAATTCGCCATTCCGAAGTAAGATATAAATTGAATTCTATTAGAGATATATATATATTTCGACAGACGATTCTCAAATAACGATCTGTTTCACGGTATACCCTTTCAACTCCCGCTATACGTTGATTGTATAATTGCCCTAATTAAAGCGATATCGGTCTGTAAATATAAATATTCGAACCCCCAATATTATCATATGCTAATTGCAATCGAGTTCTGCGAGTTATAAGTAGTTTCTGTTATTCGATCACACCTGTTACCACAACACACACCCCTTCGCATTGACAGGTATTAAAATCAATACAATTATGTATCATGACCGCCTTCTAGCTGTATAGCGAGGTTAAATATGAATATATACCGAGTGTTTGGTAATGCTAATTGCAATTTGTAAAAAATTAATAGTCTACAATATATATGAACGCTTAACGTACAGATTCGGAGAATTTATTGCTATGAACCCGTATAAAAATATATATCGAAATATCACCTTTTTGTAAAAGCGGAATGAAACCTAAAATATAGGCTATTTAATCGTTATTAACGATTATCGTATAAATTCGGAGAATTTATTTATAATACCATATGTAGATCTTTAATATATATATTCAGGTAAAATTATAATGCATATAATTTATTAATATCCAGACGCAATAATTTATACGAATAAAAATTATTAATGACGTATGACAGCGCTCGGTGGATTTGGGAGGCTATGTGTATTTTTGGGAGGCTGGGGCCTGTAATACTCTTTCCCTACTACTGTCGTAGCCATTTACCCTTGAGTGCCAGACTTTGTTATATCTATACGACTTGCTAACAGTCGTTTAATCGCTCGGATGCTTTAAAGCGCCACGAACATTCACTCAATATGCCAGTGACTGCAGAATGTTTGAATTGTGGTGAGATTTCCAAACGCCTTCGTCAATTGATAGATGGGCCCACGACACCATGTGCATCATGCATGTTTGAAGGTCGCTGATCCTCTACCCATGGAGATAGATCCCTACTCCACCCTGTCGGAGATTCACCTGTCACACATCAGCCACCAAAACAGCCGGACTCCGTGGCCAAGGTCTTAGAACAGGTACTTAATGACGTCGACGTCAAGGGTCACGTGCATTTCGTGGAGGACCTCACCGGTAAGTCACAGGTACTGCTGCCATGGCCAACAATCCGCAGGTGTTTTGATCGATACTGCCGTACGAAAGATCGTTGCAGTTCCGTCTCATCGACCTCTCCTATCCCTCCTGCTTGGAGCTCTTGAAATGGGCCGGCAGGGACGTCCAATGGACGGAGGAGATGGGGGCCAGTGTCGCATTCTCCCTCACCAAACTTACAGACCACTCCAATGGTAATGGCTGATGGTTCTGGAGCATAACAAGGCTTGTAAAAGATACTAACACGAACAAAACTACAGCTGGCTAGGGTCAGTGATGCTCACTAAGCGTGGATAAGCAAATGTTAATACTCCAAATAACCTATGATGGGATGGAGAAGACAATCAAGTGCGCGACATGCAATCCTTGCTGTTAATTTTTCCTCCTCATTCCTCCGCCTCACTCTTCTTTACTCATCATTGCGGAGTTAAAGCACTAAGACGAGCCTCGACAGGCATACTACGCTAAGACGGTGTTGGCCTAATCGGGGAGTGGATGAGGGTGACAGGATGATGGAAGTTGGTGGAGGAAGAGTGTCGAATGCTGGAAGATTGTAGGTTGGTGGTGGTATGGTCGTGTAAATATCCCTGCATATCGTTCCCTGGATCTCTTGGTTTATTCGTGTAAATACATTGGATTGCGTATTACCTAGATTTATTAGTGTGATGTACATGTAACATGTTATAAATATCGCGTATACATTCTCTATGTTTTAGGGGTTTTGTACACGTGATATAAACCTATAATGAGGTGACATACATATTAGGGAGAATCCCAATGTTGTCGACGTCACAATGTGGAATTCCCCAGACCTTCATTGCAAAATTGAAAATGTTATTTTCTGAGATTGTATTGATATGAATTCAGATGGAAGGTTGACAGAAAATCAGAATAAATGAATTTAGAGAACAATTATGAAATTTAGTGGGGTATTGGTATTGGGGTCACGCGCATGAGAACGAGGTTATCATCAAGGCACCATTTTTGTCACACTGACAGACGACAGGAAATGCAAAAATCGAGCTGGAGTTGGTCATACAATTTCCACTTTTTTGAAGCTTGTGAGGTCACTGGACCATGTCATAGTGAATAAAAACATCTCATTTCCGTAGAGAATACTTCAGTCGTTGGAAGAATTTGGTGAATTTTGTCCAAAATCAGCCCACATGTCGGCGTCGTTGCTGTTCTTTAATGCATTTCAGTTAGACAAATTTATATACAGCAGGGCAGTATCTGAGCGAGACTTCAGACGTAGGGTTTCTCACAGCAAACCTCCCAGATATTTCTCTACAGAGCACCCATTGTTCTTCGTCGTTGATCCTCCAGGCTATAGACTATTATTCTGTTGTTATCTGGAGTTAGCACTGGAGTCAGGCACCCTTTGGAGACTTTGAGGAACTTTACTACCTGCGTGTTGAAAGGCTCCTTTTAGGGGTTATTTGTCACCTGTGTGTTGAGAGGTCTCATTTCGGGCCATTAATGAAACTGTACTACCTGTGTGTTGAAGTCTGTTGCTATTCCTTTATTTATATTATATCAGTTACAACTGATTTTTTTTCGAATTAATTTTTTCAAGGCTCTCTACCTGTGTATTTTTCAGCTTTCTCTAGTGCTATGACAAACAAAGTGTTTGAGAGGTCACTGAGCCAAAAACTATTGGAGCTTGATGCCGCTAGGCCGATTAATATTTATCGTGCTTTAAAGGAGTCTGTCGGATCAGGGCCGAATGTCCTTTACGGTGCAGGTGTCAAAAACTCGTATAGTGACGGTACGAAATGAATGAACCAAAGATGTCCTTCTCTCAAAGGGTATTTTAGATTTTCAAGATCAGTAAGGTCGTTTTGAGGAGATTGAACCCACGAAAGTACTTGTCAAATAAAATACCCTGTTGAGATTCCAAACACTGACATTAAACAGATATTTGAGAAATATGGTGAAGTTCTTCAGAAAATTGAAAACTGGGATTAGGAGGGTGTGGATGTTTGGTATCAAAACCACTCTCTGCAATTATGCTTGAATATTTTAGGCTTCCTGTTTGGCATAACGGTCAGGTTAAGAGTTGCTACACCTGCGGAGGAGAAAATTACATGAAATAGGATTGTCCTTTTCAAGGTAAATGCCTGAAGTGTGCTCAGGCGGAACATTTGAAACGGGCATGTAAGACATGTAGACAAACGCACATTAATTCTGAAGAAACAGAGGCTCTGGCAGAAATGTCCTCTGGCAGAAATCTCCACAAAATGAGACCGGTATTCAATCAAATCCAGGAAGGGGTCTCCTGTTTAGGAGAAGTCTGTCGTTGTGGAGAACTCTGTCAGAATAAACGCACAGCCAGCCGAGCACTCTGAGCAGTGGATAATAGCATTTAGTCAATTGTAGGTCCAGATGGCAAGACCTCTAAGAGAAATTCTAGGCTTAGTCAGGAAAAGAAGAAAAAGACCATAGAGCAAAACGGGGAACGCATCCAAGGTCCAAACAGATTTTCAGCTTCCAGCTTGTATTGATAATTACAAGCGTCTGGTCGGTCATTCAATAATCAGCCGTCGTCCATCAAAGAATATCTGCGTCCATAATCCAAAGATCTATTTCATATTTCATATAACAGCATTATTTAACAGCATTAGCATCAAATTCAAAAAGACAATAGACTAGTTCCCTGCTAGAGAGATGCGGTCAACAATTTTAAATGATGCCGACAAGACATCATGATGTTCTAAAAACATCAAATCCGCACCACGGATTAGTACTTCTAGTCCATATGATACCCGTTGCAAAGTCGTCATCTAGAGAATGAGGCATCTCGGACACGCCCTGATCGTGAATGCCAACATGAACACCACGAGGAACCTGAAGTAAATGGGCCACACAGCCCCCAGCCCCGGGCCAAACGAAACTAGACACAAGCCACGAAATGCAACACCGCAGATCCTGCACGCCACGCCCGCACTCCGCCACCAGCATGTGACACGTATCGCCAAATCTGAAAAACCCTGAGTGGAGGCGCCTGGTGGCACATCCGTGCTTCATAAGGTTCTGTAATAGTGTTGTCTGACGTTGATCGAAATCGCCACAGCCAACACAAGATTCAGCAAACGCCACAAGGCGAGATACGCACACGCCAGACGCACGCCCCACTGGAACATCTCTGACCAGGAAGGAACAGCCCACGATGCCAAAATTGTAATCATCTCCTCAGTCATAAAGTCGACGCGGCAGAAATCCAGCTTCATTTTTGTAGAGACATAGGTCTAAATATGATGGGCCGCCAAGGCCACTCGTAACCTCTCCCAATCCAGGGAAGGTGGATAATGTAAGACAGAGTTCTAAGTAACTGCTACGGCTTGTAAATCAGTCTTTAAATCAACAGGATTATGTAAAACACCTATTGTAACGAGTATGGAAGAGTCGCCTGTAGCCCTACCATGCTCTTCTAAAGCATAGGAATGATAAGGTGTATATTGTCGTAATTCAAATTTATGTTTATCTGCTTATTGAAAAAAATCTGGTTGAATCAAAGGGACTTTGCAAATAGAGTCTTTCATTCCAATGATACTCCTATTTCACCCATCAAGAAAAATAAAACGGACGAAAGTCCTGATGCTTTTCTACATGATCCGGAGTTTGAAGGTGATGAGTCTACTGAGATTGTGGATCCAACAACAGTTCAGACCCAGATTCTCTGTCTAAAGTAGAGAACGATAGTGTTGTCAACGAAAATCAAATGCTCAGCAAGGATACTCATATACTTGATGTAGACGGCAGTCGTAGTGGTCATACTCCTGTGCATTCTGGTGGTAAAATGACCTTCACCCCAGATGCTGATGTCATTACTGAGCTCACTAAAGATGATGCTAATAATGAGTTATCCATTGTGGATGAAAAATGAAGCGAAGATGAAGATAATAACTATATTCTCGAAAAAGATACATCTGTGAACTTCATTCCTGATGCTGATGTGATTGTGATTGCTAGATATGAAGCTAGCAATGAGATACTAATGGTTACTAAACACATGGAGAAAATTTGAGCGACCCGGCAAGACTTTAAACCAGAGGTCAAAAGAAAAATTTGGGCTGAAGAGAGAACAAGAAATTTATAGGAATAAAGATAAAGCTATAGAGCAGTTACGGGAGGATCAGAAAAATGATCAGATGGGTAAAGTGATACTCTTTTTCTTAGTCTGTGTGGTCTTGCGTGTTATTTCTTTATTTAGGCTAAAACTGGTTCAGCTTCCAATTCTCATCCAATGGAAGTGCAGAAGGGTTTGGCCAATTTAAATGAGCTTCAGTTGTTAGCTTAGAATTATGAACCCTCAGCTCTCTGTTTGAATAAGACTTTTTTCAAAGAAGCAGATAAAAATAAATTTGAATTGCGGCAATATACACCTACACTTTAGAAGAGTACAGGCGGAATTGACAGGCGGCTGCTCAATACTTGATAAAATGGGTATTTACCTACATGTAGTCCTGTGGATTCAAAGACGAATTTATATGCTGTAGTAGTTCGCGTTACTTTGAATTCTGTCTTCACATTATGCACTGTGCACATATCTTCTGCTGGAGGTCTACGTCTTCTGCGTGAACTTCTGAAACTTTACGATCATCTCTCTACACATTGGGTTTGCTTTTAACGGTCGTAGTATCCTTTGGGATAATGAAGAGAACTGTAAAGGAAAATTCCTGAAGGTTTCATATCAATTTAATTCTTCGTGTATTTTTAATGATGGTTCTTATACGCATTTGTCCTACTCTTATGGAACCTATTAAGCCTAAGATAGAAGAATTTACTTGGTCTGTTCATGATGACCTTTGTGGAAGTGATCACATTCCCACTATTTTAAAAGCTGTTCAATCAGCGGATGACCCTCGTTTAACAAGGTATCATTTAAGAGAGCAAATTGACCAGAGTTTGAAAAGCTTTCTTACAAAAACTACAAACAGACTCTTTCACTAATGTTCCAGATCATATACAGTTATTCACAGATATGCTGATTGAAATTGCTAACCAAACCATACCCACATATTATAAAACATGGTTTAACGATGACCGTAGTGAAGCAAGAAAATGTAAGAAGAAAGCACCCTAATTCTGAAAATTTGAAAGATTTCTGAGTTACTAGAGCTAACGTCATAGAGCCATGAAACTCTTCGTCACATAATTATGTACCTAAATTTCAAAATTTCCAAAAGGAGAAGATAGGAATGAAATCAAATTTTCCTCCAATAACCGTGAAGGCTATTATGCTTTGTTTTTAATGAATGAATTTCATGCTTCTCTCGAGAAAGCTAAGAGCCTGTTGCAGGCCCTGATAGTATTCATTATCGACATTTGAATCATCTACCGGAATCTTCTTTAGAAACCCCATTACTCCTATTCAACAGACGTTGGGTGACAGAAGGCCTTCCGCCGTCATGGCGTCATGCCGTTGCTTTACCAGTCCCAAAGTCTGGCGGTAGCCATACACAGACCCTTGTAATTATCGTCCGATTTCACTGACTAGCTGTGTTTGTAAAACAATGGAATTCATGATAAATGATCGCCTTGTTTGGTACCTAGACCCAGAAACTTACTGATATTCTGGTTTTCTTAAAACTAGAAATACCATTGACCATTTAGTTAGATTAGATTCCTTTGTCACGAATGTTTTCGGAAATAATGAACATGTGGTTTCTATCTCTTTTGATTAGGAAAAAGCCGATATTTCTTGGAAAAACGGGATTTTAATAGACCATCATACTATGGGATTAAAATGCCGTTTACCCATTTCTATGTCCAACCTTTTGAATGATAGACAAGTTCGGTTGGGCATAACAATGTCTGGTCATTTCGATCAGGATCAAGGTATCCCACAAGGCAGTATTTTGTCTACTACTCTGTTTAGTATCAAGATCACCAGCTTAGCTGCAGTTTTGAATGAATCACCTGATGGTCCACTCTTTGTAGATGATTTCAACATATCGTTTAGTGGAAACGGTATACATAATATTGAGAGAACATTGCAACTTTGTCTAAATAGAAATGGTGTCTAGAAAATGATTTCAAGTTCTTCCGCGCTGCGACAAATTTTATACACATTTGTAGAAAGTATTCCTAGCACAAAGATCCAGTAGAAAAAGAATTTAAATTCTTAGGAATGATCAACGTTCTAACCGCATATAAATTGCTTGAAAGCTAAGAATTTAAAAGCTCTTCATCTGTTGAAGGTAGTTGCCAAATACAAGTGGGGAGGAGATCAGCAGACGCTTCTCCATTTATATCGATCACTTGTTCGTTCTCAGCTCGATTATGCCTCTATCGTTTACAGCGATACAAGTCAAACTTGGCGAAGCTAGATCCTATTCTCCATCAAGGACTAAGACTTTGCCTCAAGGCGTTCAGAACATCTCCTAAAGAAAGCTTATATTTCGAATTTCCTTTAGAACCTCGCAAAATTAATCTATCACTGCAATATATCACAAACTTGCGATCTAATCGCTCAAATCCTACATATAACTGTATTTTCAACCGTCAATACGTAGATTTGTATTTTAAAGAAACCCTCCATTATTCCACTTCTTGGAATTCGTATGAAACCACACATTGTAGCAGCTGGTATTAAACATATAACACTGACGAAATATAATAAGACAGACACGAGCCATGCAGAATTTGGTCTAATCAGAGAAAAATACAGATCGCATCAGGTTATGTATACAGATGGTTCTAAAGATCGTGAGAGAGTAGCACACGCTAAAGCTAAAACCTGCCGGCTTCCAGGCGAAATTCGATATTCAGAAACTAAGCCAAAGCTCTATTGTCAGCTTTAGAAGATATTGGGTCCACTAAAGTAGAAATTTCTCAGATTCACTGCCATGCCGTCAAGCGATTAAAAGTGAAACTTCAACTCATCCCATCATCTTGAATATACTACAATTATATGACCGTAGCTTTGATCAACAGATTGATATTGTGTTTTGTTGATTTCCTAGTCACGTTGGCATCAAAGGAAATACTGAAGCTGATGAAATGGCTAAAGCAGCCCTAGATAATGAGGCTGGACCTGTTGGAATCCCGTATAGCGATCTCAATCCCTCTATATCTGCTCATGTGAGAAAGCTGTTTCAATCTTTAAGGGATGCTGAAACATACTGAAACGTTTCGATCAAGCCAAGATCAGGCGACGAAGAATCGGTCATACACGATTAACTCACGAACATTTACTGAAAAAAACAAAACAGTCCCACTGTGTATTCCATACCACGAAGATCTCAGAGTGAAGCATATTCTGATCGATTGTATATATTTTAAGATTGTAAGAGATTCTTTCTATGGAGCAGCTACTTTAGAAGATCATTTTAGTCGGGTAAAAAAGAAAAAGTTTGAGAAAAATCGGTTGGTTCTATAAATTTTTATGTATGTTTTAATGTGTTGTGTTGATCACAGCTGGATTGCTAGGTTATTAACTTGTTTTTACTGGAATACTTTAATGGAATTTTATTTGATGGTCGCTATATAGCTGAAATATTGCTGAACTCGACGTTGAACCTTAATTCTCTATCTCTCCCTCTCTCACCATAACCATTCAAGCTTAGAATTAGATAGGCCTGCATGTAGCCGAAGCTTAATTGGGACGGGTTTGACACACCTGTTACAAAATTGATCATTTGCCAAAAGTACATTGTCGTCTGCAGATAAAACAAACGTTAGATTAAAATAGAAATCAAATGCTTTTTTGAGTTATATCTAACATGAATAGGACTTGATCCTGTTCGAATAACGCTGTGCATGATAAAGAAGGAAGCAGAATGTATTCTGCGTCTATTCTAAGGGAGATTACTCTAACATCAACACAAACTTTCCTTGGAAAACAAGTTGTTTCCCTTCCATTAATATTTATTATTTTTATTCACCTAATATATATTTCATTCTAATGTAGGTTTTGCTATATAGTCTTAGACGGTATTATTTAATTTCTAGGGAGGATTTTATTTTAAAATTTGAATTTAAAACTCGAAATTTGAGTTCAAACTTTCAATTCAAAATTAGTTTTAATTTGAAATGAGAAATTGCAATTGAAAATGTCGCTGTTCAGTCAAAAAAATTCAATCTGGAATCGAAAATTTCGATTTAAAACCAATTTTAATTTCAAAGTCATCAATTGCGATTAAATTCCGGAATTTCAAGTTTTTGATGGGGCTCAGTGACTTTAACAAAACACAAACAATAACATCAGAAATTTTGAATTCACGTGACACTGAAATTACTTCTGCTATTGGCTTGAAATGACATGAAATTCCCTTAATCGATACAATATATCGATAAATGTAGAAAAAAAAAATACTTCTCCTTCCAAGTTCCATTTCAAACATAGATTTTGTTGTAGCAGTGATTTCAAAGAATGTTAAGGACTGTCTTTCAACTGAGTTGCCAGTACCTCGAATCTTAGTTTCTGTATTTAAACTCTTCAATTTACACTGTATCACTGTTCGTATAGATATCTATAATATTTTAATTCAGTATGGCATGATGACAATTTTGGTGTATCATATTGGTATTGCAACACTGTACTTTCTGGTTAAAAACGTCTCGTCTTACTAAGTATATGCACGAATTAGCTTATAGCATTATACATAATAACGCTACCGGTATAGTTTACGAACCTCGTGCGAAGTAAAGAAGAACGTTGATGGTAAACGATTATGTAAGGATCGACATAACGCCTCGATTCTGGAGCGGTATGTCAAACTTAGCAAGTTTGGACAGAGAATAGTCGCCATCAATAAACTTAAGAAATTTAAAGAAATCA
Source organism: Hanleya hanleyi (assembly GCA_036873755.1). Classification (NCBI taxonomy): domain Eukaryota; kingdom Metazoa; phylum Mollusca; class Polyplacophora; order Lepidopleurida; family Hanleyidae; genus Hanleya; species Hanleya hanleyi. The sequence continues at coordinate 20,922 of JAVTVY010031873.1, forward strand.
GTTGACTTATATTATTCTGATCTTCTAATTGTCACGTGTATTATGTTAATTATATCACACTATTTCTAAATGTCATTCAAAACCTATACCCAATAAATGTACTGGTATATCAGAGAAAGATTGTTTATTTCAAGACGTACATATCTCGATATATATATAAACGAAGTCACACGTGTTCTCCTGACATATGACCTTTCTCAACAATACAAATTTGCACAGTGATCCTGTGTTCATATGAGTTGGCTTAGCCGTATATAGGCCATATAAAAACAGGAGACCATATGGATGCACTTATAATATTGTCAAGGTATATCGTATCGTACGATTATATATATATGTAGTGTAGGCTTCATGTATAATGTCCGTCACGCATGACAACAGCCGGGAGTTCATTATATTCTATTATAGACCATCAACAGTCCCATGTGCGCTGTGTGTACACGTTTACACGGTTGTAGGACTTCCATTGTGCCTGTCGGGTGACGGGTTGCGGTATGTCATGTAAACATACCGTACATGTATGTACCACATGTACAGTGTGAAATCGGCGAGAATGGCTTTTTGTCCGAAGACTCTCAGGTAAAGTTTGGTACCTATACGACAGTAGTAACGATATACCTTCAGCATAGTTAATAAACACAATCATCCGTATGTTAATATACATTATGCGCAGCTCTTAAAAATAAATATCAATTTGTACCGTACGTTCACCTAGTGTACATACATAAAGTATAACACGAGTAAGGCTGAAAAAATAAGTCTTTTGTTTCTGATTAGCGTGCGCGTCCTTCTGAACCCTGACTGTCATCACCTTTTTCTTTAAAAAATTAGCAAGGTTATCTCCCTTGACCTTGGGCACGAGTCACCCACTTTGAATTTATCTATATTGTGATGTGAATGTTACGAGGCTGAGATAGCGTTAGATATGAATGTTTCGTGTACGGCAAGTTTGCTTGTCTACACGGTAACTCAATTCATGACAGCCATGAACCTTTGTAACCGTAGATATAGTTAGTTCCCAGTTTAGCTGGAATGGTCTGAACTTCGAAGTTTCTCTGTGGCATATCGGAAGATGTTTAACCGCGACACTTTAAAAAAAAACTACAGGGTTGTCTGATGACCATATGTTCAGTATACCAATATCATATACCAAACTATTGTTCATATCATACTGAACGCAAATACGATACCCTTGGATAGATACTGTGTATATTAAATAGTATAATCATACAAACAAAGCCTCTCGTCCCCATAAGCCATTAAAGAAAGGCACACATTCCTGAAATACATTTCTGAAGCCAATATGATGTCCCTGTTACATTGAACGCTATGTTAGATATGAAAATTAGAATTAGATGTATTTTAAAGATTTTCCCCCCATTTATCAATATCATTGACATAATCAAGAGACCTTCGTGCAGTCTGATATGGAGGATATGCCAAAAGTCGTGCAGCTTATTCTCATGTCAGGTAACCTGAAAAGAAGTTGCATTAACGGAAAGGTTCACTGCATTCTCAGAACAAGTTGTACCAGTTTGGCGCCCACTGCTATTGTCACTTGAGTGGCTCCCCAGTTATATTTAGAGTTTGCCTTCACTATTCTGGCAAGGCTTTGAAAAGGTAATATCCTGAACAAAAGACTGACAATACAACTTGCAGCAGATCCTTTGTCAATTATATTTCGTGAGTCTTACACCAAATCGTTGCCACTATTCTTTATAAATGTGTAACTTGGCCCATATTTGCTCTCTGACTGAAATTTAAAGAATGTGACAATTATTACTGGTATATGAAAAAGATCTATGGTATATGGTATATCTTAAAAGGCATTCCCCATTCAATTTTCCATTTCTATCATAGTGTACTTTGTAACTGTACTTCAGCACTGTGTTTTTTATTTATTCACTTCTGCTGACAACACCCAAAAGCTTTGTTTCTGTAATTATAATCAATTTCAAAGTTACATTCCTCACCTGAATGTTTATCATATTTGTATTCAGCATGCATGCAGTGAGGAATATTTTGGTATATGACTGGTCATCAAATATATTGCACACACGGTTATCAGACCACCTGTATAAAATAGGCAGGTTCCTACCGCGTGCATTTTCGCAACTACAGGTGGTAAAAAAACCACCATGTATGCGGTATATTTTTTTACCAATATCAACAAATATTCCCCATACCATACAGACTGCATATGTGATGCCTTTTTTGCCAACAGTATTTTTTTAAGAGTATCAGTACAGAAACAAAGCCTCCAGGCACTGTCAGCTGATTAGAAATGGCATGTCGGTATGTCAAGTTATAACTTATACTGGTACATAAAAGACCAAGGACTAAAAACCACAACACTTGTTGGTAAGCCACACAAATGACAATACCATTGGGAGAATGAATGGAAACTCAAAACTGGGCGAACACTTTTCCCATATAATGAACTTTCAATCAATAAGGGCTGTTTTAGGTAAGCTGGTCTAGCCTTTAGAACTTCCTGCACCAAATATTGTGTATATCATTCTGAATGCAAATTAAATCCCCCTGGATAGAAACAGTATAGCCCCCCCCCCCCCAAACTTTCTGGGCGATCTCCGGAACGAGAAAAAAAAATGAGAGCTGATACTCCGTGATTTTATAGTTTATCGTACTGGGGTCATTTTGAGCCTATTTGCATAACCCATAGAACAGAAGAGCATGGGTAAATTCAAAGTGGCGGCCATGTGAGGTTTTCGTCATTTTTCTTCAAAATTTCTGCTTTTCTGCGAGGAAAATTGGGCAAAAACTATTTCAAGTCACATTAATATTTACCAATTTATCACGAAGTTTTTGCGGAGAAATTGCATAAATTGAAAATTCGAAAAATCTGACCGAAAAATCGACAAAAAAAAAGTCGTTTTTGAAAATGACGTTACTGTGGCGTCATCAAAGCGGCCATCTTGGATTTTTTTTACATTTTCTGGTAGAGCTTCAGTGGCCCATCGTGTGCCAAGTTTCAGCCCCCTAGCTCAAGGGGTAAGAAAATTAATTAGGGTGGGGGGGGGGAATGGCTCCTCCCCAGGCCTGGACAGGTCCCAGAAGACCCAGGCCAGATAGGGTTATAAGGGCTTAGTGAAACGCGTCTTGTTGTTGTTGTTGCTGTTGTTGTTACAGTGTATTCTGGAGATGCCCAAAAATGTATATCTGAGAATATTGTGCAATTAGATCCTGGACTTGTTTAAACATTAAATACTGAGAGTGCCATGCATGAAGACCATAATAAAATGAAAACCTTACCCCTAGGCTGCGACACTTTTCGCCAGTGTAAATTATACACAATATGGAATAAGCTCCTTTATTATTTATATAACAGTGAAATCCTTATATTTTCTTCACTCTTAAAAGTGATATTTTCATTGCAGTTAGATAACACTTTTGCAGTTAGATAACACTTTTGTTATCTAACTGCTGAGTACATGTGAACTCTGACCTGACAGTGACGTTGCCGGAACTACTTCTTTCACTACGGTACTTTCATTCCGAGAATGCTTGCCAACAATTCATAACCCATCAAAACTTCGTCATGGAATGAATATATATACAGATCATTTCATATAAAATTCAATATATCTTTTATTTAAGTGTTAGCTAACATATCCACGCAGCGCTGGTACGATCTATAAAATACTTTGAGTGATCGGCCTCAATCGTCGGTCGATCTGTCTCAATATTTGGGCGAAGTTTTTTCCACTGGTCTTGGACGATTTGGCCTTGGACGATATATAGAGGATATCACCTGTTTCTTGACGAATACCATAAATATTTCATCGAGTGGGATGAGAAAATTGGTATTTTCACGAGTGGCGAAGCCACGAGTGAAAATGCCAATTTTCTCATCCCACGAGATGAAATATTTATGGTATTCGTCAAGAAACAGGTGATTTTCTTTTTATTATATACTTCTGTTGTACTACTTTGTCCTGATTTTTTTTAAAACATTAAAATAATTCAGATTTTGTTGGCTTTGACGACTGAAGATGCACTGAAACACTGGTTATTTTCACTGTGACGTCACTCGCGGACTACTTTGCTGTCAACAAATCGCACGTGCTGCAAGCGAATTTCTTTCAGTCGGGTATCCTGCACTTTAGTATCGATGACATCCAGCAGATCTCAAGAATTTTATTAGCTTTATATCTCAAATAAACGATTTTCATGCCGACCCGTCAGCCAACTCCCTCCCCCCCCCCCTTCCCTCCCGTTCGGCAGAAAAGAACGGTCGATCCTGTGTAGAGGTCTGGCTTGTCTCGCTGTCTGCACTCGGGCAGGACTGGCGCACTGGTTTCTCGTTGACCTCCCTGGTTCCACACGGTGTTTGTCTTTGCACAGAATATTCTCATTTCAAATAAAATCGGCATTCGCCCTTGATTTCGTTCATGTCTACCCAAATAGCACTATTTTGATTTAGCAAAATCGAATGGTTACGGTAAGTTACAGCCAGATTTAGATTTACCGTTCGTGCGTGGTTGTTGTTGTGTGGAGCTTCGACGGTGATAATTGCCTGCGAAGTTATTGCCGATTCTTAATGAATACTCACTGACAAGAGTTCCCTGTCGTTGAATTAAGTTGCTTTTCATGTTTTCTCTTCAACTTTGGTGCGACATTTTCATGATATGACCCCAATTTCGAGCCTTAAACTGAGGAATGTGTTTTATTTTCCGCGCTGAGTTTGTGTTGGCACTCTGCACGCAAAATGGTACATCTTCAGAAAATTTATGACCTATCCCAAAGTTCACAAGATCATTATTGTTTAGCATCATCAGATAAACAAGAATAGTACGATCAGACAACATGCAGGCGAAAATACGGTATAATTGACGTAATTCGTTGTTTTCCGCGTTTCAATGGTTGATCTTCAATGCAGAATCTAGGTCAACTAAATTTATCATGTCTGCTGCTTCAAACGAGTAGGCCTACAAGTTCACCGTTCAGTTTTATTTTTTTAACAACAAAACTGGATACAAAAGTACATATCATAGGGCGTGTGAACAGTACAATGTATTGAATGAAGAACAGAAATGCTGCATATGCCCTGACCTGATCAAGTACATGTCACGCTAAGAACCTGAGATAGGTCATAAATTTTCCGAAGATGTACCGTCTTGCACTCTGCACTGCTCTGACCAAACTGCAGTCACGTCGCGCATGTTCAGGTGCACGCGTACGTGACGAGTCGGTCCCATTATCGCCATTGCCGGTATTTCTTATTCATTTTGTGCCTATTTGTGTTTTATTTCCTGTCAAAATCTGGTCATCATAAGGCATAATAACATACAAATCTTCTCAAATATTTAGCTTGTTTTTCTTTGGCGCACAAACCTTGCGGAGGTTTGGTCAATTGCCTCATCACTGTGACCACGGTGACATGTATTTGTGCGCTGTGACGTCATTTTCCATATCATCACAGTGATGATATATTTGATATCATCACTCCGTGAAAATATCGCTTTTATTTGATTGATAATTTTCACTATCTCATCGCCAAGTATATAATAAGACCTGATATCGTGATGTCAGGTCTATTTTTAGACTTTCGCAGTAAGTGAACTTTTAGGCTCCTTCGACATAAAACAACAGTTGTTACGTCAACCAAGAATGCACAATTAATACTGGTATGAGTAGAAATAAAGTTACTAACCACCTTGGGTCCTTATAGACTTTCGCAAAGATGATGCAGAAAAGCGTGAAACCCGCAAACTGCGACGGGCTGGCTTTCTGCTTCAGTTACGTTCGAGCCCAAAGATATACAAACAAGCTAAAAGGGGATAGCTCTAAAGTTGATTTCTCATATGCTGCATAGCGGTTTCCACATACAGTTACCCAGACGGAGAGCTTGAAGTTGCAGTTTGTCGTGTTTATCCGACCATGCGTGTTCGGCACAGTCGCGAGTCGAGTCAGCAGTGTTGTGTTTCTGTTGCCCGTTCTTCCGGTTTCACTTCAGGCAATTCAACTGAACCGAGATGTAGACAGCTATCAACAGGCCCACGTGTCACTGTCCTTCGTGAGAACTTGCCTTCCTTTCACTGTCGGGTAAACTGAAAGTCTGTAAACTCTTCTAAATTCAAGAAGATTTTTTCTTCTCGCTTCGATCGCGATCTTTCGCCGCTTGATTGACAGTTGCACGTGACTTCAGACGGGACTCTTCCATTCCCATTGGCTAATGTCTTTGTATTTCTCCGCGGCATAAACAAAATAAAATCCGACCTAATTTGTGTTAGAAAATTACTTCAAAAGACAGCCCACGGTGTCTAATATTACAAAATTGATAAAAAATAATGTTCTATAAATAATAAATAGAATATTGCACTGTTGCGTTTGAATAGCATAAATATTTGTTCTCGTGAAAGGTGGAAGGATAACCCACTCGACGCTTCGCGTCTCGTGGGTTATCCTTCCACCTTTCACTCGAACAAATATTTATGCTATTCAAACTCAACAGTGCAATATCCTCTATGTAACCTTTCTCTTTCTGTATCTTGAAAGAGCTTATTCCATTTTGTTTATAATTTACACTGGCGAAAAGTGACATAGTCTATGGGTAAGGTTTTCACTTTATTATCGCGTTTCAAGTCTAGAAACTATAAGTGCACTGTACATACAATCACGAAATTATTCTCAGGCATACCGGTATGCTTTTAGTATTTTTCCAAATACACTGTAAAAACAACACTTGGCTCACTATGGCCTTAAATAGTATAATCACAAAAACAAAACTGTAGGCGTTGTCAACAGAAGGCAATGAAGGGAAAAGATGCATATTCTTGAAATACATTTCTAAAGCCAATATACTGCCCCTGCTGCAACGTATCCTACGTTAGTTATGAAAATTAGAGAAAGAAGTATTTTTAAAGATTTTCCCCCATTTATCAGTATCATTGAGAACTTTGTGTCAGCCGGACATGGAGGATATTCCAAGTCGTGCACCATATTCCCATGTCAGGCTACCTGAAAACAAGTTGTATTGATGGAGCGGTTCACTGCATTCTCAGAGCAACTTGTACCAGTTATATATTGTTTGTCACAATAAAGAGAACTTCATGTCAGTCAGATATGCAGGATATGCCCAAGTCGTGCAGCTTTTTGCCAAGTCAGATTTTCCCTGAAAACATGTTGTAAAGATAGAAATGTTCACTACATTCTCAGAACAAGTGCCGCCAGTATTGTATATTGATATTGTATATTGTATACTGATATTGTGTCCTGAGTGGCTCCCTCCAGCTAGATTTAGAGCTTGCCTGCTTGGTCTTGCACAAATCTTTTAAAATGTGTGACTTAACACTCATTTGCTCTTTGGCAGACCTGAAATTTAAAGATTGTGACAATATTACTGGTATATGAAAAGCAATCTATGAAAAATACTCCCCATTCAATTTTCCATATCTAACATACGGTATTGTACATTGTAGCAAAGGGATCATGTTATACTTACGACTGTATTGACTTCTGCTGACAACGCCCAGCAGCTTTGTTTCTGTAATTATGCTCCTTATTTCATACATCATTCATGGCGTGAGAAATATTTCGGTATATATACTGGCCACCAAATATAGTGCATACATGGTTGTATAGAATTAGGGAAGCCCTACCGTGTGCCTTTTCGCGACTACAAGCGGTCAGAATACCATGTATGCAATATATTTTTTATCCAAAATGTCATACATCAAATATTCATCATACCATGCTGAATGCTTATGCCAAAAGTATATGTTGAACAGAATGCGTGTATGAATGGAAACACAAAACTGGTCAAATAATGAACTTTCAATCAATAGATTTTGTTTTTAGGTAACCTGACCTAGCCTTCAGAATATTCTACATGTCGGACTGACACGTAGTTGATTTGATTGGGACGGTCATATTGATAAAGAAAGAAAAATCATTAAAAGATACGTCTCTTTCTAATTTCCATTTCTAACATAGTCTTTGTTGTGGCAATGCTTTCACATCAGTTTTAGGACTATTTCGGCTTTATGTGTGTTTCTTCTTTGCTGACTTCTATACTGACAATAGAGAGAAGCTTTTTCTCTGTAATAATACTTTCCATTTGACATTACTAGTATTCGTATAGCGAGGTATCGTACGGAAGCATAGATAGGACACGGGTGAAAATTATTTTTTCGTCCACGAAATTATCTCTGACTCAGGGATACATCTCCGACCCGGAGAAAATTATCTCCGACCCGGGGAAACTTATCTCCGAACCCGAGATACATCTTCGACCCGGAGAAAATTAACTCCGACCCCGAGATACATCTCCAACCCGGAGAACTTATCTCCGACCCGGAGATACATCTCCGACCCGGATAAATCTCCGACCCGGAGAAGTTCCAGAGATAATTGACCAATGGTGTTGCAGCAATCGTTAACGCCATTTTTGTATGTGCGATGTATATGGAAAGTCTCAAAGTACCCCGTAATTAATTCATCTCTTAATCCATCCATGTTTATTTCCCCATAACAATGGCGTCTTTGTGAGCTTGACTCTCATTGGTCAATTATCTCCGGGTCGGAGATGTATCTCGGGGTCGGAGATAATTGTCTCCGGGTCGGAGATGTATGTCCGGGTCGGAGAAAATTTTCTCCAGGTCTGAGATGTATCTCCGGGTCGGAGATAATTTCGTGGACGAAAAAATATTTTTCACCCATGTCCTCTCTATGCTTCCGTAGTATATCGTATGTCATGTATTTATAGTTTTCACCTGTGTAACATTTCTACATAGCCTATGGCCGGTACCGTTTCATCAGATGTGATTTCAATTCGTTTGAGAACTGAACGTATCTCCTTGATACGAATATGAAGATATTCCACATAATACACGAGTTTCATTCAGGTCATATCCCCGGCTTAACCATATTTTTGGCACGGAATTGAGGGGAAGGAATAGTGAAAATATCTACACGAATGTAGGGCCTAGTGTCTGTGTTTACTCCGAAGAAATTCTGTGTTTATTTACAGGTCAATCGTGTTCATTGGTATCCTGGATCTATTTGTGGTTTTCCTGTGGTTGTTTGTTCGAACTAACGGAGTGGACAAGGTGATCCATAAACGCAGAGGTATTCTCTCTGTATTTGGATACGGTTCGTCTGATGACACGTGCCAGGTGAAACGCCAGATTGCTTTTGTGGGAGTGCCGAACGCGGGCGGCGCAACTGTGCAGAAGATTCTTTACAGATTTGGAACGATGAGACATCAGACATTTGTATTACCTAGGCATGGAAACGAAATCACCTTAAATGAACTGGACCAGAAAAGAGGCATAATGCCACTACCACTTACCCGAGAAACATTTGACATCGTATGTAACCCCGTCAAGTACAACAAGGAAGCATTTCTCGAGGTTTTACCAACAGGCGCTATTTACATCGGTATTGTTAGACATCCGCTTTCCTTGTTAGATAAGTATGTGTATGATGTTCTCGAGGAGGTTGTGCCGGGCAAGGAGAAACTTTCAGAATACTTGCTGGATCCAAACACATACGCCGACGCTAAGATGAAGAATGGGTCGAGCAATCTGATTGCAGCATATTTTAATCTTCCAAATGAACATATAAGGAATACAACAGAAATAGAAAAGTTCGTTAAAAAGATCGACACAGAGTTCGAAATAATTTTGGTTTCAGAATTACTGGATGAGTCTCTGCTGCTAATGAAGCGACAGCTCTGTTGGAATATGTCTGACATTTTGTACTGGAGCACAAGAAAATCGCCACAAAATAACTCTAACCTCCAGCATATAGATGTGATCGCCAGGAACAATCATAGAAAAATGGCACAGGCCGACTACATCTTTTATCGCCATTTTCATAAAAAGATACAAGACAGAATATTTCAGGAAGGGAAGGATTTTCAACAAGAGTTATTCTTTTACAAACACACCCTGCAATCTCTCGATAGTTTTTGTGAGGGTCAGCTGTGGCAAACAGACGGTCCATTAATCATCAGTGAATCTCCATGGGGAGAAAGTTTCAATATATCTGGTGTGGACTGCGACATGATGATGAAAAATGAATTCGAGTTACTCAACGTTGTGGGAGAGAGACAGTATGGTTATGAGTGGAAGAAATTACACCGTACTTCTCTTGCTGTTTAACTTCCTGTTGAATAAAATATTTGTTTTCAAATTGGGAAACTGAACCGTATAAATACTTGTCACTGATAAGGCTTTGAAAACATACTCAAATGGCATTTGCTGGAATCGTCGGAAATATTTATTTGTTCTCTCTACAAAGAAACATGCAGGTGTTCAGGGTTGTTTAGTCATATACCTTCGTGCAGGAGGTTAGGTTACTGTCATGTAACATATGTAGAAGAGCAAAACAGGTTAATGGAAACGTTGAAAATAAAAAGAAACAACCTAGAAAATATCAGAAAACACGAAATAGACGGATTCACAATATGTTCGAACGCTAAATGGTATGAGAAAGGGTTATAAATTCAGACTATTTTTGCAAGTTAGAAAAACGAAATTTTATTAATGAAAGCATTTCAGAAATAATCGCCAATCCAGGTGACCATAAGGAAGATCTGGAGGAAGTTAAGTAATTTTATTCAAATCTATACTCAACATCGCAGGACATAAATAGAGATAATGACAAAAAAAAATTCTGGATCATGAAACAAAACTAGACTATGATGAACAACAGCTATGCGAATGACCTCTAACACTTTCAGAGGCTCCAGTGCCTTGAACGATATGAAGAACGGTAAATCCCCATGATCGGAGGGCTTTCCGTGCGAATTAAAAAAAAAATAGAGTGAAATTGGCGTTCATTCGAACTCTTATTCCTCCACCTACAGAATCAGTGAATGCAGTATAACTGAGTTATGGCAGATGTTAAGGTGTTCGTTCAGTTCAGTAGAGACTATGAGGAGGATTATCATAATGGGTTCTTGGAATATAGATGGAAGAATAAGTAAACAGTACCTGAAAAGAATTTACGGTCAAACGTTCAACTTTTTTAGTACATGGTCAAAATACCATACTGGAATAGATGAAGAAAATCAACGAAGTTCCACCCTTGGTAACTTTTGGCATATTCAATATTTCATCTCATGAATAAGACATGCACATGTGTACCAAGTTTCTAGTTGATTAAACCAGAACATGGTCTATATACTGAAATAGATGCAGAAAATCGGCGCAAAGCGTCAAATATGACAAAAAATAATATGTCTCATAAATATGACATGCACGTCTTCAAACCACGTTAAACATGTCTACGAGCTTTCAAAAGCATCCAGTGAAAACTGAGACTAGCTGATATACAGGATACAGGAATAGGTACACAAGAATAGATGAAAAAAATTGGCAAATTGGCAAGTTCAAAACGTCATAAATTTGACACAAAATAATATTTCATCTCACAAATAGCAGGTGCACATCTTCAAAGCATGTTTAACAAGGTAGGAAAGCTTCAGGGAGGACCAACCAAAGCTCTAGGACTAGTTGAGTATACTTTAGTACCAATAGTACATTGTAATTAGTGGCGGAAATGGTCCAAAATATCATAAATTTGACAAAAATTAATACTTATCTTTCATTTCTCAAATACCAGGTGCACATCTTCGAAGCATGTTTAATAAACCCGCAAAGTTTCAGGATCATCTACTCCAAACTCTAGTTGATTATACTTATTACTCCAGTTCCACTGGTACACTGTAACTGATGGCGAAAATGGCAAAGTAAAAAAAACATCATAAATTTGACAAAAATTAATATTTTATTTCATAAATTGATCTGGAAGACAACCACAGCCGCAATGAAGATGAGAATGTTTGTTGGCAGTCAAAAGTATGTGACTTAATATACAGTTTTTGACCTTGAGAAAATAGGTCAACGTCAATCATATTCATAGACTCCAGGTCCATCATCAGTTGCATATGTGGTATTAATTTAGAAAGCCATGTTTTATCATAATATAAAGTATATAACCTTGAAAATAGGTTCAGTCAACTGGGATAGGCTTCTAGTCAGTCACCAATTGCACATGCATTATGAATTTGGAGAGACTAACTTCACTCCTTTAAGAAATATTGCTAATGCAAAATTTAACCTTGATAAAACAGGTGAAGGTCAGTCATTTTCATTAGGCTTCTGATCCTTCACCATCTGCATATGTGGTATGACCAGAAAGATGGACAGTCAGACAGAGACTCAGATGGACAGACAGACAGATGGACACACAAATGAACAGACAGATGACATGGACAATTGAGTTCCATTTGAGGCATCATTACCGGTACATATTATCTTTGAAATCTAAATATTCTGACAAAATGCACCAGAACACACCATTTTACTTAAATAATATATAAAAATTTCCCATATAGCAGGAATGTAGAATTCTTTTTCAGCACTAGAATCTGTGCTATACTAAGTTAGTGTAACCACAAAAATAACGAAAATACTGTTATACGATCACTTTCTGTATGACGAAATATCTTCCTATGTTTCAGCTATGGGAGCTGTGTTATTACGGTTATCAGAGGGGTACTGAATGTTCGTTTTGCGGGAGGCCCGTTGGCCGAGTGATTCAGATCGCCGACATACAGCGCTGGCGATTCGATGCCTGACTCTGGGGTCGCTGGTTCGAATCCCGCAGGGGAATCGGTCAATTTTCAACACTAGAATCTGTGCTATACTAAGTTGGTATAATCTCAAAAATAACGAAAATACTGTTATACGATCACTTTCTATTGACAAAATATCTTCCTAGGAATGTTGAAGTTCCACTTCAAAATCTTTCTACTTTTTCAGTCTAAAAAATAGTTAACAGCTGTAACTATTTTATCAAAATGCAATGGCATGTACCATTTCATATCTCGAGTTTCAAATAAATTCTGGGGACCCCCACATAAAACAAAAAAATATCATTAACCGAGTGATAATTTGGGGTTTTACTCATTAAAAATTAGCCAGAATGCATTTCCAGACATCTGGAGACTAAAGAAGTGTAATTGGGATAGCCATGCCACTGAACAGGATCAAATTATTATTATCAGTATAGCAGAGAGAAGTAGCATTGATCCTGGAAAGGAAGTGTTTACTTTGTTGACACAAGCACAATCCCCTTATGTAAAGTACATTATGCAATGTAAAACAGACCAGTATTTTGTGTTAAATGCCGTCATTTTCATCTCACGACGATACAGCTCACCAATTCCCAGTGTACGAGTTGTCACAGAGACACAGCTCACCAATTACCAATATAAGAGCTGTCAGAGCATTTCCATCATAGCTCTCTAGATTTGTATCTAATACCGCTTATGCCGGTGCTAGGGGCCATGTGGTCCTGTCATCCAAGTTGCCACATGAACAGGTACAATAAAAGCGTACCCGAGATACAACACATATCACGAATCGTTAGATTCTTGGTATGTGCTTTAGAATAGGTTAACTAAAAGACTATACTGTGAAGCCTTGTGACTGTCAGTATGTCGGCACCTCTTCCCACTTCCTTATATGTATTTAATTTTTACCTGTATATGGCGAGATTCTGCAGGTGGACATTTCGTCCCCGAGGCCCGCCCCCTGTACAGACCTTTTGGTCTTTGATATATGTTGGCATTTGTGGGAAGTTGATGCTTGTTCGACATCGGGCCTTACAGACTAGTATTTTGTGTTAAATGCCGTCGTTTTCATCTGACGACGATACAGCTCACCAATTCCCAGTGTACGAGTTGTCACAGAGACACAGCTCACCAATTACCAATATAAGAGTTGTCAGAGCATTTCCATCATAGCTCTCTAGATTTGTATCTAATACCGCTTATGCCGGTGCTAGGGGCCGTGTGGTAATGTCATCCAAGTTGCTACATGAACAGGTACAATAACAGCGTACCTGAGATACAACACATACCACGAATCGTTCGATTCTTGGTATGTGCTTTAGAATAGGTTAACCAGAAGACTATACTGTGAAGCCATGCGACTCTGTCAGTATGTCGGCACCGCTTCCCACTTCCCTTGTATGTATTTTAATCAGTCAACCACTTCAAGTTTTCTTATCTGAATGGTCAACACGCAGGCATACACTAGGTAGGCCTGCAAGGCAAAGTTGGATATCAATTTCACAGTATGTCTATTTGATCAAAATGTCATGAATTTCTTGAATCCTTGTAATTTACCGTACAGTATCACACCATACTGATGGCAGCATATTTTCTCTCACAAATGTTTTTGCATTTTTGTGTGTAAGCCGGGTCTGATTTAACCTAGATTTAGATATATTTAGCTGTCAATACCCCATTGCCACATATTCGCCAGCGCTAGCAGCACCAATGTCCTTTCAATCCATTTTTAAACCATAATGTTAATAAAATTATGAATTGTAAAAAAAGAATGTATAATGAAATAGGAGTAAAGCATTATGTTGATGGGTCACGAAATCCATATGGGAGGTCAATCCTTTGAAATCCTTTGTCTAACAAGATCACAATAATAAACTTCATGACGAGCCAATACATTGTGCTAGATAAGTTTACCTTCTATAGTGGATAAGTTTAACTTCTATAGTGCTACGCAATGTTGAACAAATATCACGAAATTACATGATGAAGCAAAATCCCCAGATCTGGCCTGGGAAATGTATATATTGGACTGAAGTCATCAGAATTTGACGTATTTGAAAAAATGGCCATTTGGCTTACAAGGGATGTGAATTATAACACTGGAAATGTTATATTCACGTTAGGCAAATTAGAATTACTTTTCCTTGAATCAAAGTGGTAAATTTCCATTTTGTGAAAAAAATCTTATTTTGAGATGGAAAAAAGGCGCCTTCATCATTTCGACATCACCAAAATCGTGCCAGTCCTTTGCCTATCTTGCAAGATCATTATACCCGAATTTCATGGAAATCAAACAAGTTGTTTAGAAGATATCATATTACACATGTTTATCTGCATTCATGTCTATCGCGTAACTTAGCGATGACCAAATACCACCAACAAAAAACAACAAAAAAAAAAAACAAACAAACAAGCAGGTGAAATCAAAAGCCCTAGAGAGATGGTACATAAGAGTTCAATGGAAAAAAACTTTAATCATGATAAAGGTTATGGAGGTTTTGACGTTAAGTCAGATAATTGAAATTTTTCATCTAAATGGCAATTTGGTTTGCACCGAAAGGGAATTATCACATCGGCAATCGTATATTTAATTAGAAACAATTTTTAAATATTTCTTCAAGCGAATTGGTAAATTTTCATTTCACGAAACACTTATCTTTTTTTGACACCAGACAAATTTCCCAGACCTAAGGAGATAGCACACAAAGTCTGACCTGAAAATATTTAACTGTTTCAGAGATATTCACATATCAAGTCTCGGCGGCAGCGGAGCCGTTTCTGATGAAAACATAAGAGCATCCACTTTGTGGAAATTCTCTAATTACCAACTGAAATTACTTTCTCAAGTTTAACCGATGTTTCCATCGTGAAATTGAGTAACAAAGCGACACAAGTGAACATATATTTACGTAATTTCCACACAGCTGACGTAACCGATAGTATCACTCTTCATTTGAACGCGAGATTGATCTAATCAAAACCCCTCGGCTTTCCCAAAGTGATTGAGACCCATGTGTAATGTGAATAGGGGGAAGAGCTAGTATTATGTGGGATGATCAAGCAAAAGGTAATTTACAATTTGCAGTGTATGGATGTATCAACAGATCAGTGTATGGAGTATAGAACTAAGCATGCTAAGTATTAGAGTTCTGCAGATATAGTTGGTTACATAATTTAAGCATATAGGATGGAAATAGAAGTTGATATATCTGGAAAGGGGCATAATTCTGTAAAATATGAGCCGAGGGGAGCCACTTTCGATAGGCATCTGACTTGGCACTAGATAAATAAGTGTTAAAAAATTTGGTGGTTGTGTCTCCAGCGGTTTTGTCTAAAATGCGGTAACGGTCGGATATACATGGCGACGACAATACCCCGAGGCCAAAATGACAGAAGGGTAAGAATATAAGTAGATAAATAAGTTTCCAAAATTTAGCACCTGTACTAAACACTGATCTTCAGATATAACTTGTACATTCAACTACAGATCACAAAATCAGAGATTATTAGATCCGAAAGGGGCATAACTCTATAAAATACGAGCCGAGACAACTAATTTTTTTGTAGGTATCTAGACTACAACTGGATAAAAAAGTTTCCTAATAATTTGGTAGCTGTACCAAACAGTTAATTATAGCTGGTTACATTCAAGCATATATCACAAAATCAGAGATAACCGCACTTGAAAAGGGGCATAACTCTGAAAAATAAGGGCCGAAGCGAGTAATTTTTTGTTGGCTTCTAGAATACAATATAAGTAAGTTTTCAAAATATAGTAGCTATATCAAACAGTTCTGCAGATATAGTTGGTTACATTCAAGCATATAGGACAGAAATAGAAATTAATATATTTGTAAAGGGGCATAACTCTGTAAAATATGAGCCGAGGGGAACCAATTTCGATAGGCGTCTGATTTAGCACTAGATAAATAAGTTTTCAAAATTTGGTGGTTGTCTTAAGCGGTTTTGCCTAAAATGCGGTAACGGACGGACGTACGTACATGGCGACGACAATATCCCCGAGGCCAAAATGGCCGAGGGGTAAAAACCACATAAACTCGTCCACTGACATTGGCACGATGCCAATGGAGACGGGGGCATCAGTGGACGTGTTTTTTTCAAGAAAGGGGAGAAAGGTTGTCAAAGTTTAAAAAATGTTTTCAACCTTTCTTTATAATATTTGTTGATTATCTATTTGAGTTGTGCAATAGAAATGTTTTATAAACTTTCCCACACCAACCGTGCATAAAATAACTTGAGTATGCCTATGAAAACATTATTTCTAAAATTTATCAGCCATATTTTGCGAAGAAAACACGAATGAAAATTTTTAAATATCTGACCGAAAAAACGTCCAAATGTCTTTTTTTGAAAATGACGTTATTGTGACGTCGGAGTGAGTGACCATCTTGGACTTTTTTTTACATTTTCTAGTAGAGCTTTACGCAAAGAAAAAGTGTGATAAGCTTCAGCATTATATAGCGGGTGGGGGGCGGGGGTGGTGGCACCCCCATCCCCTAGGCTGTGGTACACCTCAAATCGCCCAGGCCAGATAGGGTTAATTTGCCATTAAGTTTAATTAATAATTAATTTTTGGTTCTTAAGCTTTGAAACATATTACTTTAACAAGCAGATTCAGATTCAGCAGACTCAATTTGCCCAGAACCATTTGTTACCAACTTGTAACACGAAATGCCTCAAAATGTTTTTGTATGGCCTTTTTCTGCATTTTTCACCGGTCTATAATGAGCTGTAGAGGTCAAACAATGGAAAAATATATGATCTCCTTTGCAAGAAAATACTGAATACAGGACAGCTGGCTATGGCATGTTGCTCGTTTATATGCCTTTGATGATGAAGGTATGACCATTGAATACCAATCATAAGAAAAACATTTTATTGCTGACAAACATATATACAGGTATATAAACTACAGATAGACAATTCTTTGCTAATAGTAGTACTAAAGTACAACAACCAAACAATAAATCACAGGACACAATACATCTACTTACAAAAACAACACAACATTGGTATAAAACAATGATCACAGAATAGTCTGCTGTCATTTTCAAAGAATACATGCAATAATTCAGTACTTTCATGATCTCAGCTGATTACACAGGATTATTTTCCCCCAAAGTAAAAAGGGAATCTTACCATCTCTTATTATAGGACTATTTGGCAAGTCTAGGTCCCTTTTTAATTGCAAACGGCAAAAGACTGCTGCAAAAATAAATTCTGTATATCGGGACAAACTGCTGGATTGCTACAGCTACAAGGCAGTTGGTTATCCTGTAGAGTAGGTCAATGATCAAACACAGTTCATGTAGAGCGAGCATTAGAGTGAACTGGTGGGGCTCATGGTAATCAAGACTTCCAGTACCTGGAATAATGCTGGCTCACCTGAACTATTTGCTGACAATTAATTATGTAGATGAGTAAGATCAAGTAAATATCAATCACTGTATAACAACCATAGCGATCTACAACAAGGGTTCACAAACATGACAAACATGAATACATCGCTTGATTCATGATAGTAATTAACGAGACATATACATGATACTGAGCATCAATAAATGGTACGTGAACACGCAGATAATGGCATTGTGAGAGATCATTTTGTTTCATTTAAAATATGTTTTGTCAATGATGAGCGTCTGAATTATCATCAGATCTGTACTCCATATAAAATTAGTTTCATTATCTTCACATGATCACAACAGACAATAACATTTACTGGAAGTGCATTCTCATTGCATCGAAACTGATACTAATTATATAGGAAAATGTACATCACTGTTGGAACAGAATGCTACTAACTGACAATTCTACAAGTCACAACTTCACATTTGTTATCTGCTTCAGTATGATATCAACTAACACCTAGGTGACTCCTCAAAGTACATTCACAGACCTGAGTAAATGAAACAATATAATATTGTGCACACTGCATGTCAACACATAGTTATTATATAATTGCATGTATGCACATAAACCAGTAAGCCTTCTCACTCTCCTCAGATTGCCTTACTGATAATATAGGGTGTTCTTGCATCTTCATCACAAGGGGGTGCTTAATGGGGGGTTTAAGCCTCTCCATCAGTAGGGGGCCTTTGAATCTGATAATAATATAGGGTATTTGGGCTTCTTCGTCAATAGGTGGTGCTAACTGCTGACAATAAAAATATGAGCGTTTGAGCTTCTTCATCAATCCTGATAATTCAATGTTGTTTAAGGGCCTTCGTTCCAATTGTTAGCTTGCAATCCAGAGAAAGGCCAATATTTTGAACGTACGAGAATGTAACACTTATGACATCTTATATTCAATGATAATCTAAGAGGGGCTTAACTCTTGGTAACTAGGTGATCTTGAAACAAGAGAGGAGAACTCATATATCCCACACTGAAATCGACAAGGGTCAAACAAAAGAAAATATAAATTTTCCTTCAAATAGATTTCTTTCTGGTGAAAAAACTTTTCATGAAGACAGAAAAATGTGAAGAAAGTGATGAAGTAACCCTTTGTTCTGGAGGTAATAAAAAGATATTAAGTTCATAAAGAATTCCTTTCCCAGTTAAATTAGTAAATGCATTCATGGTTTTTATTTCACAACAGTTTAACTGAATGTAGCAGTTTCATACATGTATCAAACAGGGGAGACAACTCCAAAGGATGAAAGCCATATACATGTAGGGGGAAACAATTCTGAATAGTCCAACCTAACAATATGGTCAGTTAAACCGGATTCAGTTTTGAGGTACTGTGAACTTGCTCTTGGCCTCAAATGAATAGGGTTCCTCTTTGCCTTGCACGTAAAGTATTGCCCAAAGTTTGATACCAATCCATACCTGGGAACTGGAGATATCACATGGACAACAAATGTTAATGGATGCATAGATAGAGAGAACTCACCATTGTATTTTATGACCTCATCTTTGACGGGCATATACAAAATGTGACTTTTGAAGATTTTGCAGATATTGGTGTCGCAGTGACCTTGACCTTTGACCTTGACCTAAATTTTGGTACAAGATACATCGTCCTCCCTTGATGTATCTATGGACACAAAAAATCATGATTTTTAACAATTGCATGATTTTGGGGTCACAGTGACCTTGACATTTCACTTTGACATACAGTCAGGAATGTGACAGATTGTGTCCCCTAATGTATCTAATGACACAAAAAAGGTTATTTTTAATGATTTCATGATTTCGGGTTCACAGTGACCTTTGACCTAGAACTAAATTTTGGTATGCGACATCTTTTTCCCTATTGAATTCACTCACAAAAAATTAGCAATTTTCAATGATTTCCTGTTTTTTGGGGCCACAGAGATCTTCGACCACTGACCTCGATCTACATTTGGTATGCGACACACCCTACCCCCTAGGGTATCCACTCGCCAAGAATTGGAACTGTAGATAGAAAACTGTCAATGATTAATAATTTCCTGATTATTAGGCCAGTGATCTTTCACCTTGACCTCAATTCTGTCATAGATATAGACCAGACACAAAGGGTTCAATGATTTGATTTCCTAATTCTCAGGCCAGCGACCTTTGACCTCTGAACTCGACCTCCAGTTTGTTACGCGACACATCGTCTCCCATAGGGTATCCACTCGAATTGGAACTCTAGATAGAAAATTGTCCCAGATATAGATCAGACACGAACATGCAGATGGAAATCACTATCACATAATACGTCTGCCTTTTGCGCCGGCGTATAAAAATAAGGGCGCATAATGCTGATAATAATATAGGGTGTTTGAGTCTCTTCATCATTAGGGGGTGCTTAATGCTGATAATAATTCATCACTAGGGGGTGCTCAATGCTGATAATAAAAATAAGGATGGTTGAGCCTCTTCACAGCTCAATGCTGTTAATAAAAATAAAGGGTGTTTGAGCCTCTTCATCACTTGCTAAAAAATAATGCTGATAATACCATCATGACTATAGGGTGTTTGAACCTCTTCACCGCTAGGGTCAGTTTCATCCAAGATTCATATTCAACGAAAGAAACCTGCCAAGACTTCACAGAAGTAAAACAGCTGTGGTTGGCTCTGGATTAAGAAATATAACCAATCAAAAATAAGAATGTGCCCCCCCCACCCCCGCCCAAGCTGCCTGTCTACAATGAGAGTGACTATATTTCGATGTTAGATAAAATACTCCAAAACAAAACAGCAATGATGTCACATTATATCACAAACATGAATTTGAATCACAAAATAAACTTTGAAACAAAAGCAATCGATGTAAGTGGTTGAACAATTATCAGCATTGTAAAAGACATTGTGGTCACTGTGACTGGTCAATGTGAGCCTGCAATAATTGACCATCACTTTCAATAAACAGATCACTGAGAATTTCATTGGTTTGAGGTAATAACCTAGTGACCAAGAGGTGCAGATCTGGGATTTCCCTTTTGTGGCGGAGGGTGTAGTGGAGGAGAGATGGGAGGCGATCGATTTTAGAATTTAGTGAAGTAGTTCATGTATTAAAACTATGGATACATAGGAATTACACCAAACCATATTCACATTCAATGAAACCACACTAAAAAGCATTCAAAAATAAAGTATATGTTTCTTTGAGAGGGATTCCAGAAGCTAAACACTATTAACCATAGTAATTACATGGAACTTCTTTGTTTATAAGCTTGACACCTTCTATAATTACTAGTACCATCTTCAGCCAATAAAGAAACAAGTTTGTTTTCATCTGTAATTAATTTGTCTGGTTACACTTTTTAAAAGTAAATGGCTATTGAAATATATATACATAAACTTACACTGACCAAAATATCGCCAGGACTAGATTCTTTGAAACCACACTAAATTCTTTGGAACAGAAGTGAAAAACTACAGCAAAAAAAAAAAAAAAGTCATTGAACTTAAATATCCTCCACTAATAAAATAGTTTCTGAATCATGGAAGGAAGAAGCTATTGTCCATGTATATATGGGCTTGTGTCTTAATTTTGAGTCATTTCAGGTGATTGATAGAACTCACAAATCATCTGTGCTCTAGAAAAGCAAACTGTATATAGATCACAATAAATAAGTTACCTCGAAGTAATAAAGTTGAGTTGCGCTGTATGTCTATTGTTTGAATTATGACAAGCTAAGAGCTATTTTCACTGATATTACATGTACTTCAGGGAGATAAACGATATCTACAAACATATTAATCAATAATAACCCCAGCCAAAATTGACTTCAATATATGCCTGCACAAGACATCATCTCTCCATGTGCATCCTGTAACACAATAAAAACTCGATGATTTCCTGATTTGGAGTCAGAGTGACCTTCACCGAAATTTTGGTTTTTGACCGTCTCCCATTAATGTATCTACCGATACAAAAAAAAATGTAACTTTTAACGACTCCCTGATTTCAGGGTTACAGTGACCATTGACTGCGACACATCTTTTCTCCCCATGAATTTGGTTCATACTCCATGTAAGAATCACGAGACAATGCATACAATAGCCTAGTCTGGGAACAACAATATGTCTAGACTTGAGCCTTTTCAGCTGCACAAAGACTCAGACAATAGCTCCCTACATGAAGTATCTACCATGAATTCACTCACACAAAATTGGCAAATTTCAATGATTTCCTGATTTTTAGGCCACAGTGACCTTTTATCTGTACCAATTTTGGTACAATGTATGCGACACATCATCTCTCACTAGGGTATTCACTCACAAAAAATTGCAACTGTGGGCAAAAAGCTGTCACAGCTATAGACCAGACACGAAGGGTTCAATGATTCCCTAATTTTTAGGCCGATTGACCCCTGACCTCAACCTCCATTTTCATATGTGACACATCATCTCCCCCTTGGGTATCCACTCAACAAAAATTGGAAATGTAGACAGAAAACTGTCCCAGATAGACCAGACATGAGGGAACAGACAGATGAATGGAAACTGCCATCACATAAGGATAATATGTCCGCCTTTTGGGTGGGCATATAAAAACTGGCAAAACTAGTAAACAGGGCTAACAAAAGTGAATGACTACATAAATAGTATCGATACCTGTGCAAATAATGTCAAAAAGTAATCTTCACATAAGACCCTAGCATTGTACACTAGACTGTCAATTCACAATTTTTGAGCAGACTATTAAACATTTATAAACAATGTTTCTATTTATAACCAAACCAAACCTGCTTTGATCTATGCCTTAATCTCCACCAGGAATACAATACAAACGATAAAACGAAAGTTTTAAAACAAAAGTTATCTCCCCTGGGGAGTTATCCCCCAGAGGAGTAGTCTCCCTTTTGGGGAGCTCTCTCAGCTCAGCCAGGATATATAAGCCAGCTCCCAGTATACTCTTCCTCTTTTCTCTTGTTATAAACCGAGACCTGTGGTGTGCAAGGCCGCGGAGTGAGGGGATGGATGGGAGGGCCATAACATCAAAGCAGGTTTGGTTTGGTTATAAATAGAAACATTGTTTATAAATGTTTAATATTTATGGCCCAAACCTACACCTGCTTTGATCTATGCCTCACTACCAACATATGGAGGAGGGAACCGCGGCCTTGTTGTATTTGTAATGGCAGGCTAAATATCCGCTGAAATAATCACAAACAAGACAATCACAATCAACAAGAAAACCCTGGTCAGAACTCAGAAGGTAGTCACGGATATAAGAAGTGGCTACTTAGCTTGTTGCATGTCTCCATGCATGTAGCTGTGGTCTTGGATGTGGAGCACAGTGTTACCCTCCGTATAGGAACTCAGGCAGTACGGCCGGGATGAGCACTTGGAAGGCAGCATGTATGAGTTGGGATCTTTGGTCACCAATGTAGCATACAAGGTGTCATAATCTGTGATGTGGAAGTGGTACGCAGTATTACCGCCAACGGAACTGAGGCATCTGAACACCAGAGTTCGGAGGTAAGGCAAGTATGAGTTGGGAAGGATACGCCAACATGCCATACAAGTCGTCCACCTATTCGCAGCGCTAGTCCACATTCCGCTTTAGGTCCAACTCTGTGTACTTTAATCCCTGATGTAGACGCTGGACTATTGAGAGTTGACAGCGGAATCTTTGAGTCTCCTCTTTGTCTTTGTCAACTTTCATTCAGATCTTTGTGCGTTGAACTTGTGAGTTGACCGCAAGGGGACTCAGCTGAGATGATATAGAAGGCCATAGCTATAACCTGAAATGACACAAACAGATCTGTAGTAAAGACAAAGATTAAAATCATAATTGTGTCAAACCTTAAAATATAACTTGAGAGATGGCCCAACTGACCTATTTCTTCTCTTAGGTGACCTAAAAAGACCACAGATATGACAATAATTCTCAACCAAAAAGAACCCTGGATGGTGAGGCAGTGGTTACTTATGGAGAATAGAAGTTACTTATCATTTTAAATGACTTCATCCATGTATCTGTGATTGTGGTAGGGGTGCGCAGACTTACCACCATAGTAACCAAGGAACCTGAGTGTCAGAGTTCGGAGGTTAAGCAAGAATGAGATGGGAAGAAACCTACATCGTCAATCAAGGCGACTAACTGATACCCTTGTCAGTCCACATTCCGCCTTATATCCAACTCTGTGTACTTTAATCCTTGATGCAGATTGGACTGTTGAGAGTTGACAGCGGAATCTCTGAGTCTACTCTGTGTCTTTGTCAACTGTCTGTACTTTACTGTTGCTGACACTGGTGACCTGAAAATAAACATTATTAATACTCACAAAAGTGTCAGTTCTTGTACGTTGAAACTGTGAGTTGACCGCCAGGAGACTCAGCTGAGATGATCTAGAAGAACATAGCTTAACCTGAAATGACACAAGCACATCTGCAGTAAAGCAAAGATCAAAACTCACCATTGTGTCAGGCTTGATTGATGACTTGAGAGTCGGTGACTGGCAAGCTGAGCTATTACTTCTTCTCTGGTGATCATGTAGTATGTGGACATATGGTATGACAGAGAGATGAGATGAGATGATACAGCAAGCCGGTGACTTGCTGCGATGATGACAATTTTGCCCCCCCCCCCTTTTTTGAAAGTTACCTGACCACGTGCTGGGTAGCCACCAGTGGCCCAAGCATGGTCACACTATCTGATTGGACTGACATATCTCTCAGATAGAAATTGGTAAACGTGGAATTTGCCGTCCAGGCACAAGACTGAACAATGTCATGGAGGGACAAGTTCTTCCATAAGGGCCATGACGAAGCGATGGCGCGAATTTCATGAGAAGAAGCAGTCGATAGAAGCGGGGGAGCGTCAATGGCCAATTGATAAGACCACTTAATGGTTTTCTTTAACCACGAAGCGATGGTATACTTAGTAATGTCACGTACCGCCGAAGGACGAAGGGACAAGAATAACAGACGACGCGAGCCCCGACCGAGATCGGTACGAGTGAGATAGTGGCGTATGGCTCGAACAGGGCATAACAGAAGGTCGTCTTCTAGGCCATGAACGAAGTCTGATAACGCAGGGATGGAGTACAAACGTTGAGCACACGAACCTAAGCGAACACTCATTTGGCGATGAACTCAGGAATAGGTCGAAACGATACGCGAGACCAAACCGTCGTCTAGGTCATACATGATTTCTCAAGAGCATGAGGTTCAGACACTCTAGACGCCAAAGGAAAAGCCGCCAGAAAAGCAGACTTGTAGGCAACAGCTTAAATAGAGGCAGGACTGTAAGGGTTCAAGGGGCGGACGAATCAGAGCACACAGAACCACACCAAAATCCCATTTCGGTAACAGCTGGCGAGTACGGCGAGACTGTAGCGCAAAAGCCCGAATGAGCGCAGAGAGATTGTCGTTTAGACTAATGTCGATGCCGGCAGAAAGACGTAAAACCCTAGCCAAAGCAGATCGATACCCCTCAATGGTGCTGATTTGAAACTAATCAACACGATGGAGGTGAAGGAGGAAAACAGCTACCAAGGAAAACCGAGGCAGAGTCGGGATCGGCATCACGTTCTCGGCATCAGGAGACGAAATAGGCGCATTTCGCTTGATAGCAGCGAAGTAGAAGACCGATTGGATGAAAAACATCGTCTTTTTTTTTTCTTTTTTTTTTTTAAATTGATGTGAAGTCTGGCATCGAACCTAGACTATCAGCCGGAAAATGAACACCCCACATGACGAAGTGGTGGGACTGCCACCAAAAACAGAGGTGGAAGTAGAGACGTCAATACCAGCACTAATGGATTGAGGGAAAACATCTGTAATAAGACCGAAGGCACTGCAGCGACCGAAGTAGAATGCGACCATAATGATTAAGGTCCTGCGTAGAAATGACAAGTTGATGACCAAACAATTAATATGCCCACGTCTAAAACTGATCCAACGGTCTATACGGGACGAAGCACTTGAAGGAGAGAGACGAAAAACTGTCCCCAAAGTAACGACGAACCCACAGTAATACCCCCATAATACGACCACGGGCAGTGCAACAAAAACTGGCCTATAACTGACCATAATCTTGACGGTATCAGCTACAAAGTGTCACACTACGTAACCATATGGCTTACTTCAATTTGAAAGAAGAATGAGACTGTCACTTTTCCTCTGTGCTTGAATAACCGAGTTGAAAAATGAACTTCCCGTGATTGAACCACTAGGGGCACCACCGCAAGAAAACCTCGATGTGAACGCTCCAAGAAGGAGAACACAAAGCCAAGCTATAAAAGTGATACAAGGGCGATGTTGACTCCGAACGGAAGACTTGTCACACGAAATCGACGACCGACGATGGTGAAACGTAGGAGAAACGCCGAAAAACGAGGATGAATTGGTATAAAAAGATACGCATCTCGCAAAGCGATGGGGGTCAACCCAGCGATAAAGAAGACGCAACGCCGAATCGTCTTATTAGAAAAACACCGACATCGAGAGACGTGCAAGCGAACAAACGCCAAAGTCTCTATACAATGAAGAAAAAGATCCAGACATGGCGACCGGAACTGTCGAACTTGACGACCCTGATAAGGAGGTATAAAAGAACGACGTGGTGAACAGCGTTATGGCCTACGGAAAGGACTACTAGATGGAAGGAGTAAGAGGACCACGTGACGACGTAATGGAACGTCGACGAGGTGTAACAGGAACGACGTAATGCGAAACGCGAATGGCGTTGCTTGAGAAACGGCGTAGTGATTTTCCCAAAATCTTACCAATCAGTTCAATTTATTGTACATATACGCTCACGAAAGAGCCGGGTAAAACCTCTGAAGATAAAACTGAAAACTGTAGTCGAAACTGGAGAAAAAATTCCCAGTGGAGTCCGAAACAAAAACAGCCGTAGTATGCGAGACTTGTAATGAGATTTGAAACGCATCTAGGAGGTGAACACATTCATTGTTCCCAGCGTTAATCGAGAACGTTACTCCGTGGTAGTAACATCCCCGACAATCAACACAAAGAAATCTCCACGTGAAGTAGGAGGATCTTCAATAAAATTTAAAATTCCCCGAAGAGAGCCAATACATTTTGATGTCTCTCGCCGGTAGATGAACTATAAGGTCACAAATCTCACAAATTAACTTGACCAACCAAAACAATGTTCAATCTAGACTCGCCCCCTTATTAGAGGTCCAAACCGCACATAAAAACTCAAATGGAATAGAATAAATTATCATCCGGTTTTTTAAATAGACAAGATCAGCTTAGTCTCCGTGGCGCAGTCGGTCAGCGCGCCCGGCTGTCTTTACCTAAAAAAGATAAAGATGAAATAAATGCAGTAGACCAAAAGATGTTTTGGACGAGGCTATCGAGGAGAAAAAACATTGCCAAGGCAGTCTGTGGTTCTTCTTACAAGGCTGTAACCGGTAAACATACACGGAACTTACAAAGAACAAGAAGACCGCCCGATGGAACAGACTTATGCTGTCCCAGGCCGATGATTGAGAAACTTCAGGCTTGATCCAGCCCGACCACTGACAAGGTAATGATCAATAAATACCCCACGTGCTGTCGAACGAGAGCAATTCTAAGATTTCTCGGAGAAATAAACCTCAAGCTAATAATAATAAATTCTCAGCACAAAGAAATAAAATTACAGCTCAACCCAATTTGAATTGTACAACTAATTCAATATAGCGATGGGAAAATTTGGTTGTGAAAATGAATACATGCCAGTGCAATATTTACTACACCCTTGATTACACAAAGAGAGTAATAAGATAGCTCATTAATATTTAACAAAGAGCCCTAGTGTATAGCTTTTGGCTTGTAATGACGAAGACAAACACGTAAACTCAAAGACAGAGAAAAAACTCTGCAAGTTTCCTCTTGATCACAATGATATCAAATAAACAGAAATTATAACACTTGATAAAACAAGAGACTAAATTCTGGTAGGAGCAAACGAACTGCATGCACAGAAGAAAAACTCCCACAACTAGAAACACAGGAAGGAAGCAATCAGAGATTGCTCAATTCTATGGGCCCCCCCCCCCCTTAATCCGACACTGCCCCGCCATTGTTCTGTTCTTTATTGGTTGGTGGAGGCCTAATTTGGATAATTATAAAAATTCTGTTTCAGTCACTTTTTTACCATGCCTCACAAAATACATATTCCAAGTATCAAGCAACAAGTGATAATACGATGCTTCGATGCAAGATGGTCGCCAGGGCTTTCACCAAATCCGAAAATGTGACCTGGTTATGAAACCTACATTCCTTAGAAGTATATTGTGGTGAAATTATGAAGCGATCAGTGAATTTTGAATTTCGCACCCAATTCACTGTTTTTGGGGCAATTTCATACTTCAGGACCTATGTTGTCTGCTTTGGAATGTAGAATAACATATAATATAGCCATTTTCCTGGTTCAAATCAGTTATGGACTGAGATCCAGCTTGGACAAATAAATATATCCCATTCACTTAGGTTTAAACAAAGGGCCATAACTCTTGAAAATATAACCGAAAACAGAGGAACTTCACGCTACACACATGTGGGTCACTGACCACATATCATGCAAATTTCATACTTGTTCATACAATATTAACCGAGATCCAGCCCTACAAATCCCAATTCACAAAGATTTGAAGAAAAAAGGGCCATAACTCTTGAAAATATAGGCGAAACGCGGAGAAACTTCACGCTGCACAACTACAGGGCACTGACCACATATTCTGCAAATTTCATAATTGTTCATACAATATTAACCGAGATCCAGCCCGGACAAGTTCCAATTCGCAAAGATTTGAAGAAAAAAGGGCCATAACTCTTGAAAATATAAGCGAAACGCGGTGAAAATTCACGCTGCACAACTACAGGGCACTGACCACACATCCTGCAAATTTCATAATTGTCCATACAATATTAACCGAGATCCAGCCCGGACAAGTCCCAATTCACGGAGAATTCAGGAACAAAGGGCCATAACTCTTGAAAATACAAGCGAAACGTGGAGAAACTTTACGCTCCACAACTGTGGGTCATTGACCACGTATCATGCAAATTTCATACTTGTCCATACAATATTAACCAAGATCCAGCCCGGACAACCCATTCACAGAGATTTCAGAAAAAGGGCCATAACTCTTGAAAATGATACCGGAACTCGGAAAAAACTCTACGCTGCACAACTACGAGCCACTGGCCACATTCCATGCAAATTTCAATCCTGTCCATCAAATATTAACCGAGATATTGCCCGGACAAGAAATTCGGACGGACAGACGGACAGACGGACGGACGGACGGACAAAGCGATCGCTATATGCCCCCCCTCTAGTTAGAGGGGGGGCATAAAAATGACGGTTTGCAAACATTTTCTCTGCAGAACCTGTAATTCTCAGAAGTCAAAATACGTTGAAGCACTTTTATTCCGTGAAGACAAAACTTTTAATCTTCAGTCCGACACTGTAAGCATTCGGCCAAGCAGCTGTAAAAACACAAGCGCGACGACCCGAAACACGGGACGTGTCAATATACCGAAAATGGAGGTTGTAAATCCGTAATGCGAACATTCAAAGCCGAGGAGAAACGCCCTTCCATAGGATGAGAGGCTGTTTTCTTTTTAGATAAACCAACAGATTTAAATCGTAAAGGAGATAAACAACGATGTAAATTCCTATTGTGAGAATCCGCCGGCGAAAGGCCAATAGACAAAGGAGTCGGAACACTAACATGCAGTGAGGTCGAAATCACTTGTCCGTCGGGGACAATAGAATGTCGCGGCAGCTGTGACCTGGCCTTTGTTTGCTTGAACAAAGGAACCGGTTTCCCAAGGCCTCTCGACAAAGCAATACCCGTGGAGGCTAAGCTATCCAGTACACTCTGGTTATCATGTCGTACAACCGTACCGCTAGGTGGTAAATCTCCCCCAGAAGAAGGAGTTGGGCTTTTGATTGATGGGACAAACCTAAACGGGACCACTCAGATCTTGATTAATTTTGATGTCCTCAACTAATGGCAATTTCCAAAATACGTCTATCGACTTCCGATAGATCGGGGTTCTCTGAAGCCTGTAGTAAATAAGACCTACAGGCCTGTGCATAATTTTTCCAAGTAACTTTTATCCCAAGACACACATTCAGCACCCGTGTTATTTCGATAGCAAAATTTCTTTACAAGCGAAACAGCGTGTGTGGGCGTCAAAGCGTGTCGAAAATCGCCCACACGCACGGAAAGAATTTGGGGGAATTGGAACAGAATACTCAGAAGACATTATTCAAGAAAGAAAATGTTTCTATAAACAACACTTTGAACAACAACTAGTCTTCGAAACAACAACAACTAGGACTGTATTGCAAACTCCCGGACGTGCACCACTGGAGGTACAAACGAGAAAAGAGGAAGAGTATACTGGGAGCTGGCTTATATATCCTGGCTGAGCTGAGAGAGCTCCCCTAAAGGGAGACTACTCCTCTGGGGGATAACTCCCCAGGGGAGATAACTTTTGTTTTAAAACTTCCGTTTTATCGTTTGTATTGTATTCCTGGCGGAGATTAAGGCATGGATCAAAGCAGGTGTAGGTTTGGGCCATAAATTCTAGATTTAAGAATATCCCCGACCTACTAGAGAGAAGAAAGTTAGTTCCGTTAGTTCACTCTACAAAAGTTCTTCTAAGTCCAAACATTCCGTCAAAATGCAACAGGACCCTATTTACTAAATATAAGTATAAAAATCTCAGTAGGGACCATAAAAAGTGATTAATTCCATTTCAAAAACCATTCTACTTTTTGTTGTACATCAGTCTAAAAAATACAGTTCTCGAAAGTGGGAAATAGCTGTCAAAATGCCAGAATGCGCCATTTCACGTTTAGATTTTCAGAAACAATTCCAGGAACCCTCACAGAAAAACACAAAAACTATCAAAATACGAGCGATAATTGAGAGATGATTTGCGATTTTATCCATCAGGAATTGGCCAGAATGCGTCTCCGGCTGCCTAGAACCCCAGAGCTTCCGGGGCCTAGCCGGTCCCCAGTCTAACTAAAATCAGACCCAATATAATCACAGGGTCTAACCAAATCCTATCTTCATTACCTAATTCTTCCATAAATCCTGTAGTTTAAACAACTCAATAAACTCAGAAATGGTTATCTATTACGGTAGTTCTTGTTCAGAAACACTTAATGGTGCTCTAAATAGATTCTCTCAACAGTGTTTGAGGGTTATCCGATACCTAGATTATCTGACAGATACACATTCGCAACATTCTCACGGCGTCAGATTGTATATCTCATACTGTCAGAAATTTGGTTGTTTCACCGACAGTTTAGGGGGTTACACAGGGGAGAATGATTCGTCAAAGAGACATTAAACTTTTATAATCAATGTTTCTATTTGTTACTAAGTCAAACCTGCTTTAATTAATGCCTTTATTCTCGAATTAAATGCACAATCAAACGTAGAAAAACGGAAGTTAAAAGAAAAAGTTAACTCCCCTAGGAGAGTTGTCCGCCCCTAGGAGAGCTCTCCCATTCAATCCAGCGTGGTTACTATAAAGGTCATTGTAAGCCTTATTCCAATCCTCTTTCTCAAACCGAGACCAGTAGTATACAAGGCCGCGGTACGAGGGGAAGGAAGGGAGGGCACATTAAATTAAAGCAGGTTTGACTTAGTAACAAATAGAAACATTGATTATAAATGTTTAATATTTGCTACCTAAGTCTTAAACCTGCTTTAATTAATGCCTCAGTACCATCATAAGGATGGTGGGAACCTCGGACTTGAAGTAGTTCCAAAAGTAGGCTAAGTAACCGCTGGAATGGCACAGAAAAACATGGATATTAGCATGAAGCAATCAATCAATCAACAATTTTAAACCCTGGTCAAGGACGAAAAAGGTTAAAATGTGAATAAGATACAGTTGTACTTATCTTGATTGCTACATCCATGTAGCTGTGCTTGTGGTGTGGAATTAATTTCAACCGAGAAAGGACCCCTACCAGCAGGATGATAGGTCTACTCGGGAAGCCATCTATACCAAGAAGAGGGACCCCTACCCGCAGGACGCTAGGTCTACTTGGTAAGGCTTTCTGCATACAAAATCTTGGCTGTTCCTAAGTCCGGGTGTCAACAGAATCAGTCCGTGCCTAGAGGTCGCCAAGCCACACCACTCTCAGTCCACAATCGTCTTACGTCCAACTTGCATCTTGGGAGTTGAGCGTAGATGACGCAGCTGAGATCATGAGAAGGAAGTCAGATTCAACCTGAAAGACACAATCAAAACCGCAATTAAGGTAAAGATTACACTCCCCATGGAGCCAGGCATCTTAGAGTGATGATTTAGTGTCCTACATCTCTTAGAGGATCCAAGGTCGTCCATCTGACTTATTTCCTCCTTCAATATGTGATCGAATCAAATGTGGACTAATAGTATGAATGAGATGAGATGATACAACAATTTGCAGATTTGCTGCAATGATACAAAATGCCGCCCCCCCCCTTTTTTTTAAAAATTTAGTTGACCACGTGCTGGGCATCTATAAGCGGCCCAAGCGTGGTCATGCTATCTGACTGGGCTAACATAACTCTCAGATAGAAATTGGTGAACGTGGAGTTCGCCGTCCAGACAAGAGTGGACAATGTCAAGGAGGAGCAGGTTCTTCCATAAATCTCAACAAAAGAAACCTGGCCGGTAAAGCCGAAGGTAATTATGGAGTAGTAATAGAAGATACTGATCTAACCTATCTTTTGAGTGTCTTCCTCCATGTAGCTGGGATGACACAGATAAGGGAATAAACATGAGACAAACAATAAGTAACAAGAAAAACCCTGGTCAGAGACGAAAAAGGGTAAATCATGGATATGATACAGATATACTTATTCTTGAGTGCCTCCATCCATGTAGCTGTTCTCGTGGTGTGATATGCAAACTCTACCAAGATGTCAGGATCCTCTACCACACGGGTTGTTAGGTCTTCTTGGTCTTAGAGGACGCCAAGCCAGGCCATTCTCAATCCACCAACGACTTACGTCCAACTTGTCTTGTGAGTTGAGCATAGGAGACACAGCTGAGATCATCCAGAAGAAAGTCAGTTTCAAGCTGAAAGACACAAGCAAAACCGTAGTTAAGGTAAAGAATAAACTCTCAAAGTGTCAGACTTCTTAGATTGATGATTAGAGAGTCCATGGTCGTCTAACCGACTTATTCCTTCCTTCAAAGACGATCATGATGAAGAGCAAGATGGCTGCCTTGCTGCAATGGCGACAAATTCTGCCCCCCCCCCCCCCTCTCTTCCTGAAAGAACTAACCACGTGCTAGGTAGCCCTTAGTGGCCCAAGCGTGGTCACACTATCGGACTGCACTGACATCTCACACAGATAGAAATTTGTGAACGTGGAATTTGCTGTCCAGACACAAGACTGGACAATGTCATAGAGGGACAAGTTCTTCCCTAAAGGCCATGTGTAGCGCTGGTACGAAACACATTAGAAGAAGCAGAAGACAGTAGTGGGGGCGTTAATAGTATATCTACCTTCTGGCAACTGATAAGACTATTTTATGGTCTTCTTCAACTACGCGGCTTCCCAAATATCAAGCCTTGCTGACAGGCGAAGGGATATGATAACCGTAGCCGAAAGCCGCGAACGAAATCGGTACGAGTAAGATAGTGACGGATGGCTCGAACAGGATCTAGCAGAAGACCGTCCACGAGGCCATGTACAAAGTCTGACAACGCAGGAATGGAGTACGAACATTGAGCGCACGGACCTGAACGAACAGACTCATTTTTGGCGATAAATTCAGGAAAGGGCCGAAAAGAAAGCAAGACCAATCCGCTGTCCAGGTCATAGAAGATCTTTCAAGAGCATAAAGATGAGACACTCTGGACGCCAAAGCAAACGCCGCCACAAAGGCCGTCTCATAAGACACAGCTTTTATAGACGCGGAAAGGGTTCAAAAGGTAGTAAATCAGGTCACACAGAACCACACCGATATCCTATTTCGGTAACAGTTGGCGAGTACAACGCGACTGTAATGCGAAGGCGCGAATAAGCGCAGAGATATTATCGTTAAGGCTAATGTTGGTACCAAAAGAAAGACGTAACACCCAGCCAGAGCAGAACGATAGCCTTCCATGGTGCTAATATGAGACTTCCTATCCTGGTGAAGGTGAAGGAAGAAGTCAACTACGAGGGAAATAGAGTCGGGAACGAAATGACGACCTCGGCACCAGGACAAATAATCCGCTGTAGAGACCGAACCCGAAAAACGAACATAGCGAGTAAGGTCCTACATAAAATAAGCAACCCAAAGGATGATTACAATACATATAAAGGAAGTGGGAAGAAGTGCCGACATACTGACTGCGTCACATGACTTCACAGAATAGTCCTCTGGATAATTTATTCTAAAGCACATACCAAGAATCTAACAACTCGTGATATGTGTTGTATCTCAGGTACGCTTTTATTGTACCTATTCATGAACCATAATGTCAAAGTCTAACCATTGGTGTAACGGTCAATACAGGAATAAAGTACTTGAAGGAGAAAGCCGGAAAACTGTCCCCAAAGTACACCACAAAAACATTGTGTTGATTAAGCACAATCCAAAGGTAAACGGATCTCAACACAATGATTGTGTGTTAAAGTCAATATGGTACTGTGTTAATACAACACTGTGCTAAATTCAATTAAAGGCGACTAGTCCCTCATTCACAATCCCGCCGTCGTCCTCAGAGAATATCCACGTACATAATCCAAAGACCTATTCCATATAACAGCATTTGACCAAATACTGTTGATTCCAATACAATTTTGATATTCTGAACTCCAGACTGGAAACAACAAGGTCTGAACAGAACTCTCTTCGTGGAGACGACGATAGAGAATCAAAGGAAGTGCCGATGAATGGGTATAAAATATGCATCTCGCAAATGAAGAAAAGACGTGACCAATGGCGTTATGGCGTACCGGAAAACGTCTACCGATGTAATAGAATGACGCACAGGTGTATGAGAGACACATGACGGCGTAATGAACATGCCGTCAAGGGTGTAATAGGAAAGCGTAATGTGAAAAATGCGAGAAACGTTGTATATGATAAACAACGTAGTGATTTCCTAATTCACAACAACTTAATGTATATACATGCTCATAAAGGAGCAGGATACAAACTTATAAAAGTACACGACGTAACCGAAGGGCGTTGCAAACATTAACCCCGAAGTCGATTGTAATAAATTTTCCTTCTCTTAAAACGCAGTAGAGATGAACATATTAAATGTTTGTAGCGTTAATCACCAAATGTAAGCTCAATGAGATAAATGGGATATGGATCTTTGTGTCAGTGAACATGAAATAATGTGTCAATGAATATGGTTACATTATGACCTCTCCCGATGTAATTTGTCTCCTGTACATGAAATTCAGTACTGGAGATTTATATGGAGAGAATATTAAACATTTACAACAATGTTACTATCAATAACCAAAAAGTCACACAATCGACATCCAGAACAAAGATTTTTCCAGGAAATCAAAACAAATCCTTAAAGAATTTTAAATTCCCGAAGAGAGGAAAAACATTTAAAGTCTCTCGCCGGCAGGAAAAATGAGGTTATTCAAACATTTAGAATTTGAAATGACCTAACACGAACAAATTTGTCGAGAAGAGGAAGAACAGTAATAACATTACTAAAGAGCAGTTTGATGCTCTAGTAAACTGTACTGGTAATACATACTTGGTAGAAAGAAACCATAGAAGACTTCACGACTTACATGTCCTTGAACCTTGGCCGGACCAATACATTCCCACTCACGCTAGTAAAATTTTAAAATTTTCTCATAGGGAAGAAATTAAAATTAGTGCATAACTCCATCTGAATTATAAGCGTAACACAGTATACAGATGGAACCAGCTTGGTGAGAAACAAACAAATCACATGTATAAAACAGATTTGTGTATCAAGGCATAGCACAGTTTCACAATAAACAGTGGGTAATAGGATTATATACTCACGATAACCAACACGTGATCCCTTTGTTGATCGACACACCCTTAATCACATAACGAGATCAGCAAAGACGCTCATTAAAATGCAACAAACAGTCGTAGCATTGAAGCCCCGTAACATCCATTTATGCTATTATTATAGCATCGTTTAAATAGAGTTGAGTTGTGGTTACGTACACAAGGTAAACATGAGAGGCAGAATAAAACCTCCGTACAGGATATCAAAATCACATAATAATACTTGATATAACAAGAGATTACCTTCTTGGTAGGAGCAAAGAATTGAATGGATGAATGTGAGAACAAAGAAAATTCTAAGACCTGTCCGTCGATCTCCGACAAAGACGAGTCATCACATGGAACATTGACGGACTGCTCGTAAAGACTCGGATTTCCCCGGCGGGGAAAAACGAACCTCCCGCGTCACACGAGGGTAGTTCTCACAATCCTGGTAATTTATACAACAATTCAATGGATAAAATCATGAAACCACGAAACAAATACCTGTTCGTTTAAAGTACATCACAATAGGCTCCATACTGACAGAACAAAACGGAATGTTGGGGGCTAATAAAAGCCCACCTC
Source organism: Hanleya hanleyi (assembly GCA_036873755.1). NCBI lineage: Eukaryota > Metazoa > Mollusca > Polyplacophora > Lepidopleurida > Hanleyidae > Hanleya > Hanleya hanleyi. The sequence continues at coordinate 57,541 of JAVTVY010031873.1, forward strand.
AAACACACCGGGTCGCAACTCAAAGTTTGTGTGAAGACGTAATATTGAATACACACTGGCCTAATGCAGGACTGTGTTATTTGTTAAACATGAGATTTCATAAAGACTTTTAGAAGAACATCGTCAGACGATCATTTCAAGAGAATTTAAAATCTCCGCGTCCAAAGACACTAAACACGTGGCCGACTCAAACGAATTCAACATTCGCCCCAACAAATAGATCGGGCACGGAATTAAATAAACTATGTCCAGATATAACCGACAACGGAGAAATGGACACACGACATTGCTTAATAGCTTTCTTCTTTTTGGAAGAAACATGTGGTACCGATAGACAGAGGCGAAATAACCTGTGGCAAAGAATTCTTTTGTCTGACGGAGACAATGGAATGGCCAGGCAAGACCGACCTGGTCTTTGTTGAGCGTAACAAAGGAACGGGTTTTGGATCGACCCTAGACAATGAGTCTTCGCACCGGGTCAAACTGTCTAGCACCTAGAATTATCTTCGTGTATGATAGTATGGAATAAATACCGACGTGGTAGAAACTGGATCTTGACCAGCTCGGTCAAGATCCTAATAACACTTCATACATTGACCAAAGAAATTTCTAAGACCCGTCTGTCGATCTCCGAAATAGACGGGACCTCACAAGCATAGACAAAAAGCACGACGGACCTGGGCATAATTCTTCCAAGCCGTCGGAACCCATAATACACATTCCGCGCACGTGGACGCACAATAACACAAATCTTTACATGAAAAGCAAGCCGTGTGAGCGTCCAAAAAGGGGACAAATTTTCCCGCACGTACGACACGGAATACAAGACGGAACTTCAGACATAATAATACAATAAGTAAGTTCCGAATAAGCAACAAACTCAATACTTGATAAAGGATATACCAGCGAGACAACAACAACCAATGTTGTAAAATTGACTCTGAATACTTCCCTAGATGTGCACTGCTCGAGCAAACAGGAGAAAGAGGATTGGAATAAGGCTTACAATGACCTTTATAGTAACCACGCTGGATTGAATGGGAGAGCTCTCCTAGGGGCGGACAACTCTCCTAGGGGAGTTAACTTTTTCTTTTAACTTCCGTTTTTCTACGTTTGATTGTGCATTTAATTGGAGAATAAAGGCATTAATTAAAGCAGGTTTAAGACTTAGGTAGCAAATCGGAAAATTACAATGCTGACGAGAACGCCAAGGCAAATACACGAGTTGGCACGATGGGCGTAAATGTCGAGGATAAAATTAGTGATGATCATGGCTATGTCTGCATGGTTAACATATAGTAAAGTGGCCTGATCATGTACATAGACAAACGCAATTAGAGATTAGATCCTCCGGCGGTAATCATATCTTCAAGACATGTTCCTCTGGCGGTATTTGTATCATATACGAACATGCATGGGCTAGAAAATCTAACATTGACCGAAGTACATTGAACTATTTGAAACTACAAGCTATCAGCCTGCTGTTAAGGAACTATTCTTCATATATCTATAACTTATTTGGCGAAGGATACAAAGATAGATGATTTTTTAAGTATCTAATCACTGTTATGTTGCAATCTAGCTCTTAATGTCGGATAAAATTAATTGTAATTAAAAAATAATACAAGGACGAGTTGAAAATTTCACACGAATTGCTAACGCGTCCCCTTGAGAACATTTTCTCATTCAATTTTCGAGTAGTAAATACGTGAAAACTACCAAAAAAATGAAAAATCTGAACTTACTTAGCTTCTCAAATTTGTAATTTTCCTCCGGCGGAAGTTCACCCTCCGGCCGAAGTTGGAGCAACCGTTTGGTATGCAGGGTGTGTTCAAGGTGTCTTATCAAATTGTAGCTGATATACCATCCAAACAAGTTTGGGCATACAGATGAACGGACAGGTGATTCCTCAAGTGGGGGGGGGGAACATATACATGAGAAATTATATCCCAATTTTTTTTTTTTTTTTGATGCATACATTACATACCCATTGGTCCGTCTGGAGGCCTTGAAGACTTGACCAATAAGAGAAGTCTCGGGGCAGCCAATGCCCCCACAGATAGCATTCTGTCCTTGGACACTGGAATAGTTATGTCCACTCTCCACCACGAAGTAGACCGGAGGACCCACAGACAGATACTTGGACAGGTTACCAAAATAATTGAGCACATACGAATCCTGCAGACAAAATCAACCTTGTGTTCAATTCAAGGTATACATCTGTTCAAACTCTAACCTCTGAATTATCATATTTAGGATCAAGGTAGACCAGATCCAGCCCCAGTTTTGTTATGTACTTTTTGGGAGAAATGAAGGGAAGTAACTCTGCCTAAAGAAATACTTGAAACAGGGACTGGATGCGACATCACAATGGAGCTAACTTTGCAGGAAAAAGTTGACATTATACTGTCCAGTTTTCATCGCTAATAAAAACTCTGTATGCTGCCCCTGTCCCCGGCCTGACGTGAAGGATTTGATTGGTTCATTCATATACACATGCTGGAAGCAATGCGTACATGTGACGTCAACAATGGGAATGATGTTACTATAGTGATGTCACATTACGGCATTAGAGCGAAATTGTTACAATTGTTGTGACTAAACGTATAAAACATGTTAATCATCATGTATGAGAGTCATTCCTCCAAAGGTATTCACCCATGAAACCCATCTAAACATCCAGTCCCAATTTAATTTTTTCTTAATACATTTATTAAACGTCATATTATTGATAAATAGTACATATGAAACAGAGACCTGTCCAGTATAGATCCAAGGGAGTACATGCTACTGAGATGTCAAAATTTGCACCATATACATTAGTGCTGAAACAAATAGCATAGTTAATTAACTTGTTAAATATTATACTTATGTTACCATAAAATGGATAGTGGTCAGACGAGCAGCCTGATCACCTGAAATTTACAGTCGAGACCAGTTGGACTTCACAGAAAGTTGTTCAGTCAGCATTATATTCTTCTGTATCCCAGGTCAAAGAACGTACATTGTGGTTATTTAGTGGTGGCTAAACTTTTCACTACAGACCAATGAGGCAAAGATAGATAATAGTCTCCATGGCAAGGATGATGCATGCTGGGTTACAGTGTAAGACATACCTCTGGCATGGAGAGTTTCTGATCCAGTCCCACCTCTATCCAGCCCACCATAGAAACACAGGAACAGAACCAGCCAACAAACACAAACATCTAAGATAAAACAACCATAGCCAGCTTAATGACAGAGATAACTGATATCGCACACTGTTGGATGTGACAGGCGATATTCAATGAATTCAACGAATTGATTATCGCCTGTCGAGAGCTGACAAAAGCCACACCCTATACAGCATGTAATAACTGTTTTTATCGAATGTTCCTTCATTAACAATGAAAATATAGTATTTTGTTTTTCTACACAAAGGTAGCAACAGGGTGCGCAAACCTATGATTCACAAGTTGGACATGAACCATGCAAATCACTGAGAACCCCTCGGCCTAGACAGTATTAAAATAGAGCCCTTGTTGAAGTACAAGGAGTGAGTGGGTTGTAGGGTTTAATGCCATTTTTCAACCTTGTTTCAGTCATATCATGACGGTGCCTACATGTGCCAGAACACTAGAGTGCTCACAGTTCCTATTACCCTGGACACTGATCAGTCCAGCCAGTACAGCACCCGGTCACCCATCCAAGTATTGACCGAGCTTAACATTGCTTAACTTCGATGATCTGACAAGAACTGGTGTGTCCAACACTATAAGCCGTACGTATATCTACAAAGCAGTGGATGACAACAAGCAATTGGTGAAACAGTTGACCGTTTAACCCAGCAGTGAATCACAAAATACAGGTCAATCTGATTTATTTTCAGTACCATGATCACATGCCTATGTGATTTAAGTTTGATACTTCTGTATATCCTTGAGACATAGTGGTATGATAGACGTAGATAAACATACCAGTATTACATACGTACAAACAGGACGACAATACTCCAATGCTTACAGTGTAGTTTGACTGAAGCTCAAGTATGTATCCAATGCACAGACAGTTAGCCCAGGCCTAACCATTCTTGAGTTATGGTAGTTATTAAAAAAAAAACAATAGGTGACAAACTTTGATTCAGTTACCCTAAAACAATATGTCAATCCCAATCTGTGTTTGACTTCTGCTCTATGACCACCTACATGTACATGTGTTATGCCAGTTTCCCAGGCTGTTATTTTTCAGATAATTATTGGCAACAAATTGATATAATCTGACCCGGTGACCCAAAAAACTGGGCCAATCTCACCGATTTTTGACAAGCTTCTGACTTATAACCATATGCATGTGTGATGTAAGTTCGGTGTACCTAGGCATATTAATTCTTGAGATATGACAGTAATGAGAACAAATATGAAGCAACGTACGTATGTACATACATGATGAAAATACCCTAAAGTCAATTTTGACTGCAGTCCATGACTGGATGTGTGTTTGGTGTAAGTTCAGTAAAGCCTAGGGCTTATCATACTTGAAATATGGTGGTAATAAGCAGCCAGAGGTGAATGGACAAATTTGTCCTAGTGGCCCAGAAATAGTAGGTCAATCTCACAGATTTTTGATAGACTTGTGAAGTAAGTTTGGTGCTCCAAGGTCCTTCTTGGGATATGGTGGTAAAAACCAATTCATGATAAATTGACACAGTTTCACCTGGTGCTCTGGAAAATATGGGTTAATCTTGCTTATTTTCAATAGATTTCTGCTCTGTGGCCATATGCATGTGTGATGTAAGTACAAACCGGAGACGAACGCCGGATGGAGATATGGACGTATGGATATACATGGCAACAATACCCTTCGGGCACAATTTGCCCGAGGGTAAAAACAACAACCATGACAATCAAAACATGACATTGACATGTAATCCTGATGTCCCACAGATAAACTAGAATGAAAGTAACTCCGAAAAGTGAAGTCATTGTGATATTCTATATTTCGGTAAAGGTTATACCATCGTCAGGAATACGACGAATCCTGACGATGGTATAACCTTTACCGAAATATAGAATATCACAATGACTTCACTTTTCGGAGTTACTTTCATTCTAGTTTACATGTATAAAATATGCGCTCCTGTAGAATTTGAGGTATCCGGATCGATCTGTGTCTTTATCTCTGGTGATAACAACAGTTGATGAAGTACCAAATTTATTCTTGCAACACAGTGGTCATTTTAAGAAGACCTGGCATACAAAAATCCAATTAATTCAGCAGTCATCTGCTGGAGAATGAGCTCAGTCTCAGGTGACCGTGTGTTGCAGCATGTTTGATGGAAGAAAACTGCACTCAAGATCAAGTGCTATTGCCTTGAGACTATGCGCCATTTCAGGATATTTAACCCTGGGCTAGGATTGAAAATTGTGATACATTTTCAATGTTCCTTATCAATGAGCATGGTGATTGTTTGATGTAGAGTACAGTCCAGCACAGAAATAACTTCACCTCAAATGTGACCCTGAGATGAGGTGAGAAGATAGAAATTGAAAATCAACTACATGTTTAAGCTCATAACGTATTACAGGACATATATTCAAGCTTTCCACACAATCTGCAAAATGTTTGGTTTGCTCTGCATTTCTTAACACAGGGATTGCAGACATGTCACAGTTTTTTGTTATCGCGTCACTGATTTCAAGAACTGTGTCAGGAGCTGTATCAGAAAATTACACAGGGAACATGCCCTATTTCTTTCATTATGCGATTTACCTTCTTAAGGATGGGTTAATTCCTTGACATGCTTTTTATTCACCAGGTTTGTAAAATTACAGAAGTACACATGTAATATTTTAGTGGAGATTTTCTCTTTTGTCGTGAGCAATATAAGCTTCCACTTCTATGTGAGAAAGTTGCATTTTGGTTACAGACTATCGCCATTTCAATTTTTGCGCAGCGTCTGCTTTGCTTTTCGTGAACTTCCTGTTTGTACCAAATCTGAAGTTTTTAACATTGGAGAGATAGGCTGAGTGTTGGAAAACAGTCATGACAGTTGGTATGATGTGCAACTGTAAATAAAATCAATAAAAAATCTCATGGACTGTAGCCAGATGGGATAAAGAATGACTCCGGATATTTATTTACCCTGAACACAATTTAGTCCCACAGAAAAAGTATTCCCCCCCCCCTCCCTCTCCCTGAGATATGACCCACTCTCAACCTGGCCAGAATGAGGCCATTGGTACAAATGACCTTTCATGACCTCGCCTTGTGCGCATGCCCAGTTACCCCAGATTTGTAATGGCGATCTCGACGATTATTACGTTAAATTCAATGTCAGGTTATTCAGGTCTGTACTGTACTATCACAACTTCAGGGAGAGAGAGAGAGGGGGAGAATTAAGGTTTAACGTCGCATTCAGCAATATTTCAGCTACATGTATATAGTGACGATCGAACAAAATTCAAAGTATTCAAGTTAATAACTTAGTATTCCAACACATTAAAACATACACACATTAAAACTTATGCAACAAACCGATTTCTCTCAAATACCCTAAGATAGAGTCTTCTTTCACCCGACTAAATTCTTTCACCCGACTAAAAAGATCTAATGTAGCTGCTCGATAAAAAGAATCTCTTACAATCTTAAAATCTATACAGTCGATAAAAATATGTTTCACTGTAAGATCTTCGAGGCATGGAATACACATTTTGACTAATGTTCATGAGGCCGAGTCTACATCGCCTGATCATGGCTTGATTGAAACGTTTTTTGGCCGGCTTTTCAGATGACAACTTCAAATGTCCATACGGTAATTCCCCATATAATTCGATCACTGGAAGTGCATCAAGAATGCCATATATCTGGCAATATTCTTCATGGCACCAGCTACAAAGTTTCACATTTTGTCATTATATGACTTTTCTTCAATTCGTATGAAGAATTGGAATGTTACTTTTTCTCTGTGTTTGAATAACAGAGTAGAAAAGTGAACTTTCTGTGATTGAATTATTAGGGGAATTACCGTAATGGTAAGTGTACAAACTTACCACAATAGGCCGAACCCAATTCAACATGAGAAAATGAGAATAGTAATTCTTGACGAGAAAATATAAGAAGCCATCCTGTTTGTCGTCCTTCTTTATTCCCTTCTGTTTGACCATACAACATAGGTCCATACGGTCAGCCTGAGATATCAGAGAAAGTACATTGTTGTATGTGAGAAAGAAAACAGTAACTCCGGGATTTATTAGTCCACATTTTCCTCATATTAATTCGTTCTTGGCATTTCATCGAAATCAATTTTTGTATTAATAACAAACATATTCAGAATTTTATACTGTTTTATCCCTGGAATGCATTGAAATATTTTACTTGCAGAAAATACAAATTTAGGAATGATAATTGCATTTTTTTGATGAAACTGACTGAAACACAGGCCAACATTTCAGAATCACAGTTTTTACACATAGAATATCCGGTCTCCAACAACATGAACATTTTTTTGACTTGCAAAAATTGAGCCTGCATGTATTACCGCCTAGGCAGAAGATCATGGATAAATTCAAAATGGCGGCAATGTGGGGTTATAATAATAAATTCTTTATTTTTCGAGGGTTACAACAATCAGTCAGAAGACTGTTCTCCCTTGAGGCCCTCTGGATAAACACAAAAGTTATATATTATCAAACATATAACTCACTTGCACTCACACACGCACACACATATTTCTATATATTTATAACGAAAGAACTGCGGACATAAAACAGTAAAACAGGCAATTTGTGGCACAGTAAACTAGCACGTTAGGCTCTATTTACAAAATTATGTACATGTTTCTTGAAAGAATTTACAGACTCCGATTTGCGTATATCGTGTTACCAGAAGAGAAATGTTTTTCCTTCAAAATGCTTGGATAAAAGTGGGAAAAAACTATTTCATTTGACATCAGATTATTAAATAATTTATCATGCAGTTTTTTAGGAAAATAAATGAATAAGAAAAAATATTTCAAAGGTGAATTTGAAAAATCGACCATATAATGCATTCTGGGAAGTTAATGTGACATTGTCTGTGTGGCCATTTGTAATTATTTCACATTTTCTGGTAGAGCTTGACCAAGGGGTAATGTGGAAAGTTTCAGCAACAGGCCAGACATTCTGAGAAATTCAAATGCTGTTTGAAAATAGCAACAGAGAGTTGGACACATTTGGGGATGGAAATCCATATTAATATAAAACCCAGCCATAATTCCTCACGTGTTCTAAGGTAACATAATTGCAAACTTTGAAAACCCATGTAGATACCAGTGGACAAAATTAACACTTGGTTGTGTAATCAAATTTTACCTCTTGTCTCTTTGCATCTAATGCCATGAGCGCCACAAAGCAGGAGATTTGAAGTAAGAAGTCGACCAGTACAGCCATAGCCGCATACATAGAGAATATCTTCACAGCTGGCATGTCTGTCAGTGCACCTGTACACAAACAAAACGCTATCACTTTACTACAGCATAGGGCCGGAATAACTTAACCATGGAAGGCAATTCCTTAACGTGTGAATCACTGTAGCAATAATGCCGCAATAAAAGTGGACACCTCAGTGGAGAACAAGCATGCGCCGGTCACATGACCGCACATTGAAGGAAAACACTAAGGAAAACTCATGTAAATTTTACTGATACAACCAATGAGGTTTCACTCATGTTTTGTTTTTCTCTTGTCCTGTTCAAGGTTGAGTTATTCCTGTACAATACAGTACCTTCACATAAATTCTCCCTGAAAATGAACCTATATGGAGGCAGCCAAGTTCACTGGAGACTCCAAACAAATAACTGATCAAACAGTAAAGCTTATACTTTAATAACTGATTCATAATACTTTATAGTTAGTTGTAAACATGTGTACAGCTAATCAGAATTTCAGTTTATTAACCAGTGCTGAATGAACAAAAATAAAGATCACAATAGGGAAGATAATTCTGCACCAGTTTATCACTACAATGGAGATTATCTCCCTTGATGTGACACAGCATGAATAGCAAACCAAGTTCACATGAATGGAGGCAATTGACATAACTTCACAATTAAAAAGAATAATCGCAACAAAATGAATGTCTAGATGCTGGTGCTATACATGTACAGGACTATTTCGCTATATTTTGAGATCCGGTTAAATTAACCGATTGTCCCATGATATCACACCTCTCCAAAAAAGAAAAAGTAAATATCAAACATGGCAGAAAAAAATATCAAATTAATTAAAATGCATGTACATGTACATGTAGTGGGAATTAGTAATATCCATGAAGCATGTTAAGGATGTCCGCTGGTGGTAAATCAAAGTAATTAACTTTTTGAATAATGTGTCTTGTTGCATTCATAATTGTGTAATATGAGGAAAAACAAAGAAAAAAATATAGGTTGGTGTGCATTTTTTAGCTGTAGGCAACGTTAAGTGAACTGACCCATGCTCAATTTGATAACCCAGAAGCATAGGGAATAGCCCTAGTCTTAAAGCATATCCATGAAAAATTCATATAAATAGTATTTAACTTTTTCTTATTTTCTAACTGTTTGCAGATAATCACAATGTCTATCAAAATTTAGCAAATTGGATGGATGTTGGTGTGCAAAATTCTCGGCTAGAAGGCTTTTGAAGGAAATCCCCATCTCTTAACCTAGGGAAGGGAGATAACCCAGTAGAAAAACAGGCAAAATGGCTGCCAAAGTCAAAAACCACCAGCGGACATCCTTAAAATATAGACATACACTGATCAATGGTTCAACACTGTGATGTATGGACATACCCAAGAAGAAGGCCACGGACTCGGAGAGACTGGTCAGCAGCATGCTGGGTCCAACAGTACCCACAATTCTCCCCACTTGTTCCTCTAAACGTTCATTCGGCAATCTCTCGTCTCGCTGAGAATGCAAGGAAATGAATACATGTATTAGAAATGTCGGGTATGGCCACAGAAAGTAGAGTGCGAGGCTGGGAGGTCCACTGTCTCGGCTTAATCCTCAGGTGTGCTCTCATCCGATAAAACATAAACATTTGTTCAGTTACAATAAGCAATAAGCAGGAGAGACCTTCAATCACTGTATGATTTCTTGGGAATTCTAAACAAATTTCTCTGAAATTTCAATACAAAATTGGATACTGTACAAAACTCCCCTGCTTGGAGAATGGGGATCACCAGCCACACTAGACGGCGCTAGTGCTCCAACAGGTAAAGAAGACGTGGCGTCATAAAACAAACAATTATGACGTCATTTCATTATGACGTTGCCTTTGTGACGTCCAGAAAAATGCTATGGGCATGCGCCATTTACCTCTTGGTACACGTAGCCACCTGGCGTCAGTTCGAGCTGGCGAACCCCATTATCGGTGGTTAAATATTTGCAAAAACATGACAGATAGTAGGACTCACTATGCTGCCATGCATTTCCACAACATAAGATCTCATTCGAGTCCTCATTTTTACCTTCTCTTCTCACCTGAGAAGAACCCAACACCATGAAAAGAGGTGAATTTATGGCATCATTTTACTGATATAAGGGGAGAGAACTGTCCCTCACCTGGAAAGTCTGCACCAATATGAAGATATTGTCCACACCGACGGCCAGGACAAGGAATGGTACGACCTCTATAATGATGAGGGTCGCGGGCTGACCTATATAACTGAAGAATCCCAGAGAGCAAAGGACAGACAAGAAAACTATCAACACACCACCAAGGCCTAGCGTAACTTTAGAGTCCACCTGGCAGGAAAAAAGAGGAGAAATGACATACATGTATAAAAGAAAACTGCACAGTTTTTTCACTTTGCTATGAATTTATTTTATTCCACAGTGTCAGTGAGTGTAACTAATGCCACTTGTGGAATGGTGATTTCAGCATTGGGGAAATATTTTGTGGGCCTTACTTGCGAAAATGAAAATGTTGCCAAAATTTTCACTCGCCGTCAATATGAAATTCACCTTGCTTAATACCGCGCCTGATTTGGCTCTGTTTGTGACATTGTTCTTCAGTGGTACGCCGACGGAAGGAAGAATTAATCCGGGTTGCGCTGATTTAACCAGATACAGCATATTACACACGTCACATGAACTCTAAAGCACAATTGTCATCATAATTCAAGGGAAAAAATCGACCATAGAGGTCCATGTCCCCCGCTAGCAGCACCAGTTATGGTGGATTACATCCACCATAACTGGCGCTGCTGCTGCGGGGGCCATGGACCTCTATGGTCGATTTTTTGGAGTCGATGATATCTCATATCATTGATAACAGTATGATTTGAAAATGGAGATATCGCTGATGAGCTTAACATAATCTAATACAGCAGATGGCACCCATATTCGATTATGCACATCCATAAAACATAATACATGACTGTCCTCTCACTAAGGTCAAGGGACTCCCCAAGCTTTGAAGTAGATCAGTTGAATCGTACTCCAGCTATTGTCCGGACAAGATCAAACTGCTTAAAATCCAATGAAATCCAGTATGGCCGATGGTGGCCATATTGGATTAAGCACGTCCTTGAAAAACAATCCTAATCCTCCTCTCAACAATGTCAAGGCACTCCCCAGGTATGAAGTAGATCGGTTGAATCGTTCTCGAGTTATTGTCCAGACAAGATTCAACTGCTTACAATCCAATATGGCTGACGGCGGCCATATTAGATTACGCACATTGCTGGAAAACAATCCCAACCGTCCTCCCACCAATGTCAAGGCACACCCCAAATTTGAAGTTGATCGATTAAATCGTTCACGAGTTATTGTCCGGACAAGAAAATCTAAGATCCAACTGCTTATAATCCAATATGGCTGACGGTGGCCATATTGGATTATGCACATCGCTGGAAAAAAATGCAAACCGTCCTCTCACCGATGTCAAGGCACTCCCCAAGTTTGAAGTAGATCAGTTGAATCGTACTCCAGTTATTGTCCGGACAAGATCAAACTGCTTAAAATCCAATGAAATCCAGTATGGCTGATGGTGGCCATATTGGATCAAGCACGTCCTTGAAAAACAATCCTAATCCTCCTCTCAACAATGTCAAGGCACTCCCCACATATGAAGTAGATCGGTTGAATCGTTCTCGAGTTGTTGTCCGGACAAGATCCAACTGCTTATAATCCAATATGGCTGACGGCGGCCATATTTGATTACGCACATTGCTGAAAAACAATCCCAACCGTCCTCTCACCAATGTCAAGGCACACACCAAGTTTGAAGTTGATCGGTTAAATCGTTCACGAGTTATTGTCCGGACAAGAAAATCTAAGATCGTACTGCTTATAATCCAAAATGGCTGACGGCGGCCATATTGGATTACGCACATTGCTGAAAAACAATCCCAACCGTCCTCTCGCCAATGTCAAGGCACACCCCAAGTTTGAAGTTGATCGATTGAATCGTTCACGAGTTATTGTCCGGACAAGAAAATCTTACGGAATTACGGAATCACGGAATTACGGAACTACGGAATTACGGAATTACGGACACCGGTGTTTCTAAGTCCCCCCCCTACTAAGTAGCGGGGGACAATAATCATATAATATAATATATAAATAAGTCATTTCCGGCCGTCAAATTTTCATCCAGGTCATTTTGGGTTTTGTGTGTATTCGTAAACACTTCTAATCATTGTATTATCCTAGAATAAACTGTTGTTTTGCTATATTTTAACATGCACAGAGATAAGTACAACAAACAGCTTTGAGGCTATCTGAGGCTTTCAGAAAGCTTTGCAGGTCACCTTTAAAATCTTAGTGAGTAAAAATGATTTACATTTTTAAGAATATTTCAGTCATATCACAAGGTTTGGGTCCTATTCCTTTTTGCACCCGAGACATCTTAAAGTCTTTAATGACCCACACACAGGAAGAGCAATGACTCACATAGAAATAATAAGCTACTAAGGATATCAAACTGTTTATTTTCAGATATTTAGAAAACTAGAACTGTCAAGTGCTGTATTACAAAGCGAGTCAATGACAGAGATTCAACAGATAATCACTCTGAAGATAGCCTCAAGAATGAAGAAATCAAAAATATTGCCGAATAAATTAAATTCCACATACAAGAAGGCGTTCCCAGGAGTTGATATGGCCAAGGGCGATGGTGATATAGAGGAACATGATGAGATAACTGATGAGTATGGTAACCACATCTGAGGCACTCTCTCTCGCCAGTTCATCTCCGATAGAACGCTGAAAATACAATAACAATAGTACAGTTAACACTGTAGTATGGTAACCACATCTGAGGCACTCTCTCTCGCCAGTTCATCTCCGATAGAACGCTGAAAATGCAACAGTAGTAAGGCCATTGTCACTTGATTGGTTGTTTAGCATGACCTTGATATTCTAAATACACATGCTAGATGCTATAATTATTTATTATTAATTATTAAATTGCAAACCATTTGTGTATGAATATGAAGAAATTGAGCAAGTTTACTCATAAAAAATGTAAATGCCTCATCTGTTTTAATTATTTGCCCTAAAGATATAGATGAGGGCTGGTCATGCTAAACAACTAATCAAGTAACAATGGCCTAATTTCTTCTAATTATTGAGACAGCAAAACTTAACTGCAGACATCTGTACAGAGATATTCTGCTAACATTCTATAAATTTCACTAGCTATCTTCTCAGTTCTTGGGATAAATAACATATCCATGCCACAGCATTCAGCCTCAGTTGTCTTGATACAAAGATTATTTTTTTCTGCTTTTAAATCTAAAAGATAGTGTCACGGCACTGTAGCGCTCATCTGGCTATAACTGGAGAAAGTGGCTGCGAGAAATTTTTACTGAAGAACTGCAATAGATGAGTTTCTAACTTGCGTTGTCTCCCCTGAACAAAATGGCAACATAGTCGATTTCACAGGAGGTCAAGCTGTAAATTCATGATTGTAATTGGAGGTTATGGAATAAAGGCAATTATACCAAAATATAATGTGTGATTGTCAGTAAGCTGTATAAGCAATAACCAGAACCAATTTTTATTATGTGATTGCAGTCGTTCGTCCGTCTGTCCACTTCGTGTCCGGACAGTACATTGGACAGTTTTAACCTACGATTCCAATATTTTGTGGGTATATGCACCAGGGGGAGACATGTCGAGTACGAAATATGTGCGACTGGGTTGTTACGATGGCAATGAGATGTAACAGGACATTTTTCCAATGAAAGTAATCTCTGGTGAGGTATGGCCTAACCAAGACATACCCCCATCTGTCTGCGAAGATGTAAAAGATAGTGCCACGGCACTGTAGGTCATCTGTCTGTAACTGGAGAAAGTAGCTGTGAGAAATTTTTACTAAAGAACTGCAATAGATGAGTTTCTAACTTGTGTTGTCCCCCCTGAACACTATAAAATGATCCATGCAATTATTTCCTGAGATTTTATGATAAAGTTTCATGGGAAATTCAAAATGCGGCAATATTGGATTTTCGAAATGAACCAAAAAAAGGTATCTTGCACAACTGGATCACAAGGGGAACCTGTGTATCAACATCCATGCAGTAATATCCTAAGAATTCACGATAACAAAATTTCATGGGGAAATCCAAGATGGCCACCTGGTGGCCATATTGAATTTTTCAATCAGATCATATATGGTATCCTGCACAGCTAGACCCCAAGGGCAACCTCTGTACCAAATTTGAGAAAGATCCATGCAGTAGTTCCTGAGAAATCACGATAACAATGTTTCATCTGAAAATCCAAGATGGCCGCCTGGTGGCCATATTGGATTTTTCAATCAGACTACAAATTGTATCTTGCGCAACTAGACCCCAAGGGGAACCTCTAGATCTGTACCAAATTTGAGAACGATCCATGCAGTAGTTCCTGAGAAATCGCGATAATGTTTCATCTGGAAATCCAAGATGGCCGCCTGGTGGTCATATTGGATTTTTCAATCAGACCGCAAATTGTATCTTGCGCAACTAGACCCCAAGGGGAACCTGCGTATCAAATTTGAGAAAGATCCATGCGGTTCTTCCTGATAAATCACGATAACGAAGTTTCACAGGGAAATCCAAGATG
The DNA here is from genome assembly GCA_036873755.1 of Hanleya hanleyi. Taxonomy (NCBI): domain Eukaryota; kingdom Metazoa; phylum Mollusca; class Polyplacophora; order Lepidopleurida; family Hanleyidae; genus Hanleya; species Hanleya hanleyi. Next base: position 72,590 of record JAVTVY010031873.1, read on the forward strand.
GCCGCCTGGTGGCCATATTGGATGTTCGAATCAGAGCAGAAAAGGTATCTTGCACAACTAGACCCCCAAGAGGAACCTGTGTACCAAATTTGAGAAAGATCCATGCAGTAGTTAACGAAAAATAATGATGACAAGATTTCACTGGCAAATTCAAGATGGCCGCCTTGTGGCCATATTGGATTTTTCAATCAGACCACAAATTGTATCTTGCACAACTAGACCGCAAGGGGAACCTCTGTACCAAATTTGAGAAAGACCCATGCAGTACTTCCTGAGAAATCGAGATAACAATGTTTCATCTCGAAATCCAAGATGGCCGCCTGGTGGCCATATTGGATTTCTGAATCAGACCACAAAAGTATCTTGCACAACTAGACACTAAGGGGAACCTGTGTATCAAATTTGAGAAAGATCCATGCAGTACTTCCTCATAAATCACGATAACGAAGTTTCATAAGGAAATCCAAGATGGCTGCCTGGTGGCCATATTGGATGTTCGAATCAGAGCAGAAAAGGTATCTTGCACAACTAAACCCCAAGGGGAACCTATATACCAAATTTGAGGAAGATCCACAAAGTAGTTCCTGAGAAATTGCAATAACAATGTTTCATGGGGAAATCCAAGATGGCCGCCTGGTGGCCATATTGGATTTGTGAATCAGACCACAACAGGTATCTTGCACAACTAGACCCCAAGGGGAACCTGTGTACCAAATTTGAGAAAGATCTATGCAGTAGTTCCTGAGAAATCGCGATAACAATGTTTCAATGGCAAATTCAAGATGGCCGCCATGGCGGCCATATTTAAAAACGTATCGACACGGCATGAACAAATTCTGGTGTACTCATTGGGGGGAACATGCATGCCAAGTTTCAGCTTAATCGGCCAAGCGGTTTCAGAGAAGAAGATGTTTACGCACAACGGACGACGCACGACGGACGACGCACGATGGACGACGGACGACGGACAGTCAGGCCATGACATAAGCCCATCGGGCCTTCGGCCCAGATGAGCTAAAAAGCTGTTAAAAAAATTAGAAGAAATAGAGTACATTCACCACTGTAGTATAGTGATGTAGTATAGTGATTATGTCTGCAATTCTGCCCTGCTAATGGGGAATTTTGAGACCGTTTACTGCTACAGAAACTGTTCGGTTCCCTTTCCCCTTAAATCATATATATACGTAGAGTGCTTAGACCTGAGAGTTCTTCTAGGGGGAAAAGTCAAAAAACGAACTAACAAAATGTTTTCCCATCATGGGAGCAAGCGCAAATACTTGACTGGGTCTTTATGGATTGACAGGGACAAATAGGCCAGCTTTCTGAATTACGACCACTGATAATGGATTACAGGTCATTCTTTCTTTATAATATTGTAAAATCTTCCATGAAGTTCTAGAAGTCAACTGTCAACCATGCTTCTACATCCCGCCTGTCATACGCGTGAAAGGCAAAACTAATGGATAAATAAAATGAACTTCACTACACTGACTGACACAATTCGGGGAAAACGGCCTATACTTTTATCGAAAGTACATGCCTGGCAACATCCCCAAGCACTATCGATATGGAAAGCAGAACAAGCTGAACGATTCATACATTTTATTTCGGAGAATACAAGCTTAATACATATTTTCCATTGAGTGTTTTAATCTGAAATTGTGCTTGCCAACACGGGCAGCTGCTTTTTTACTTGTCCCAGATAAGCACAAACTTCCAGAACTCGCGAGTTGCAAACCAACAAAAACCATGATTTTGCTCGATAATTTGTTACAACAATTCAACATTTTTATTTGGTAACTCGACTTACCTCTTGAAGAACTCAATATTTATTCACTATAACTCAATTGTTTCGCGCGTCTTTGGCATGCAAAATCCCATCAATGAAAAAAACTAAAAATTTTCGGTCAAAACTCAATTTCAAAATTTTCCACACAAAAAAAAAATCAATTGGAAATAGTTTTTACCCTGATGATAAAGTAGCTAAAAAAACATGAACAGTACAGTTAACACTGTAGTATGGTAATCACAACTGAGGCACTCTCTCTCTCGCTCTCTCTCTTAAGTTCATCTCGGATAGAATGCTGAGAATACAATAAAAGTTCAATTATCAGACTTAAGGATGTCCGCTGGTGGTTTTTGACTTTGGCAGCCATTTTGCCTGTTTTTCTATTGGGTTATCACCCTTCCCTAGGTTAAGAGATGGGGATTTCCCTTAAAAACCTTCTAGCCGAGAATTTTGCACACCAACATCCATCCAATTTGCTAAATTTTGATAGACATTGTGATTATCTGCAAACAGTTAGAATATAAGAAAAAGTTAAATACTATTTATATGAATTTTTCATGAATATGCTTCAAAACTAGGGCTATTCCCTATGCTTTCTGGGTTATCAAATTGAGCATGTGTCAGTCCACTTAACGTTGCCTACAGTTAAAAAATGCACACCAACCTTTATTTTTTTCTTTGTTTTTCCTCATATTACACAATTATGAATGCATCAACACACATTATTCAAAAAGTTAATTACTTTGATTTACCACCAGCGGACATCCTTAATTTAGTATGGTTGTGTACCTCAGAGCTGTAGGAGATAATCATGTGGCCAGAGTTGTTATAAGCCTGTATAAGATCAATGTAGGCCTTCTCCCAGGCCATGGCTGCCTTATTCTCCTCGGGATCCAGATAATTGTTCACGACGAAGGTGATCACTAAAGCTGTTGAGTTGTGATACGCTGTATCTGTAAATACATCAAGTCAAAAGATGCTCCACATTCAGAAATCAATGATAGAATTTTTCAAAATTTTACAGGAATGTAATGCAGGAAAATACAAAATGATTTTGACATTAAACGGTCACTTCCGTGCTTCTAGTGCCACATATTTTTCTATTCCGTAAAATGACAAAAACTAAAATTGTACATTTTGTACATGTACCTAAAAAAATCCCAATTCACGAATACTGATAGAAATGTTCTGTGTTTATGTATACATAGTCATGTGAAACAGACTAAATCAAACTGGATTCCTTGTACCCTTCTCCAGTGGATCATCGTACTAAGCAAATTTCTCCTCGGTCTCCATAATCATGAAAACCGGATTAATTCATATACGGTAAGTTCCCTAAGTATTCATGAGCCTAAGTAAATTCGAAAACGGGTGTTTTTCGCCAGGCCTTTTGGCGGGCGTATAAAAAATAGTCTACGGATTCAAGCAATGCCTGGGCGAAGAAATGAATATGAAATACCCTCAAATTTCGTTTTATTTCTAGTTAGCATGAAACGATTCCGACTGTTTTTTCTTCATTTCCTGGTTAATACCCTGATATATGACACAAACACAAAGTACAAATCACTGGCGGATTGTTACAGGTCAACACAGAATCATTGCCATATAGTGCACGTACACATTTCCATTTTTTTCGTGAGTGGCAGCATAGCCTGGTCGAAACCGTTACGCGGTGCGATCCAGAAAAAAATGCACACCAACCTACATGTATATAATACACAATCACCACAACCTCATAATACACAATTATGAATGCAACAACACACATTATTCAAAAAGTTAATTACTTTGATTTACCAGCAGCGGACATCCTCAATGATTTAACAAGGTGATCACACTTAATTTTGGAGGTCATTAAATTTTGATAGGGAGATTGAACTATATATTATGAGAAATACGAGCCTGATTACAATGTTACACTAGTAAAGCGAGTGGATGTCTTTTCTGCAGTTTTCAAATTAGCCACTGTACACTAGTATAATGTTTAAGCCCATCCTACCCTTCTGTCCATCTTACATTTCGAGTGAAACAGAGTAAAGGGAAATTGTTAACAGAGCAGTGAAATTGTAGGATATCCATGTAATTTGTACATTTTTATCCAGAGATTTCACAAATTTGATCCAGACAGTTTTGCATGTTGAATAATGACGTCATTTTCAGGATTTTCTTGAAATTTAAGAATTAAAATGCACAAATTTCAGTAATAGTGTGCATAATTTAACCGCTCTGAGGAAAAATTGGCCCTGATATATATATTGCCGAGAATCATCTATGCTTGAAATGTGAGACGGACATCAACAAGAATTCCACCAAAATGTCATAAACACGCAGACATACCTTTAAAACCTCCCAACACCACCCATGGACTAACAGGACCGCCGTACGTCCCCAGACATGGCAATCCAAGTGCTGTCGTGTCCGCTAGTGATGCCGGATCACTGGGAAACAGAAGGGCAGATGTTAGAGTGGCTACAATGTCAGGGATTCCTAAACGCCGCTGTTTAGGGTTGATGGTAGACCCAGACATTTTAGAAACTCATCTCCTCTAGATAAACATGTATTTTATCTGAATTTACATGTACATGTATGCATCAAAATCCAGTATTTTCCCTTAATTTTCAGGTAAATGGCCATTTTTGTACCCAAAATTTTTCAGAAAACCAATTATTTTTGCCTAATTTGAGTTGATAAGACATATTTTCGATCCCCCAGTGCTGTGACAAACCTCAGAATGTTCAGAATGTCAAATGGCACAATTAAGGCCCTATTAAATTCTGCAGAAAACATGCAGAAAGGGCGCAGTGCAAATTATATCATAATCAAGTAAATAAAGTGCATAGAGTTATTGCTAGAGGCACAGTTAAGGTACATGCCCCCATCAGGGTGCAGTTTTTAAGGAAGCATTCGGGGTACGCATGGCTACTGACAAGGAGGAATAGGGTGCAATGAGAGCCATCAAGCTCTGTACATGTACTTTACCTCACACAGAAATGTATGTGATCTAAGTAGTCAGCCGTGAAGACTTCAAGACCCGGTGGTCCGTATTTCGCGGTTTCATCCAGCAGAGAGGCATTGTTTTGGAAATACTGGAACAAGCTTTCCACGGTACATTCTTCGTTGGCAGGGGCTAACGGTTGAAAGCAGATATCCTGCAGTGTTATGGTGCCGTTACCATAGGGGACCTCCATCTCCTGTATGGCTAATTGGAGTCTCAGTACCTGCAGTATAGAAGGAATGATTTCAGAAAATCCCGATGCAATGCTGAAAACTGTTCAATTTTAAAATCATTGATTGGTCAAAATCAAAATTGGAACAAATCAGGGAATTTAGAGGTACAAGTATCTTAAATTTCATCACAATCCTCATCCCTGAACTACAGTTATAGCATGGATGTAAATATGAAGCTATACAAAATTGGAAAGTTTGTTCTATGTTTATCAGGCGATGAAAAGATCCCTCAACAGATAGGTTTCTCCGTCATTAAATACAATTTCTGGTACCTGTATTCATGAAACAACTCGTACATGTATATACATGTACAGAGGAATGCAAATAAAATTTGAAAAGATAAATAAACAAGAGCCCAAGGGGCTTCAATATACGCCTGTTTATCTGGAATTACACTGGTCTGAATATCTAGGTTGTTAATAGCTTCGATCCGAATTGATAGCTAGCAATCCAGAGAAAGGTAAACGATTTTATGCTTCTGAGAATGTAACATATCACATCTTATATTGAATGATAAACTAAAATGGGCTTAACTCTTGTTAACTAGGTGACCTTGAAACAAGAGCCGAGAGCTCATATATCCCACACTGAAATCGACAATAATCAAAACACAAGAAAATAGTAGTTTTCCTTCATAGTCCATGAGCTAGACCACCTACTGGTACCATCTTGAGGGGCAAAACGTCATGGTGATTTTCATATTAGATTATATGTGTAGTATACAAAAAATCATGCTGGCCATGTCCGGTCGGCAGCTTAGTGGCACGAAGTGGGTCAATCCAAGATGGCGGCAAATAGTTGCTATAATCCACAAGCTGCTAGATGTAATCGACCTAATTTTCACTGATGGTTTTCAAATTGAACATGTTGGTGTGTCTCAACTGTTTTACAAATCTACTCATATTCCTCCTTTGGAGATCCCATTTGCAGATAAAAGTTAATTCCCCTTGATCCACCAGGTGGCGCTGTCCGCCCATGCGTACTCGAGCTCGTTATTTTTTCCCCTCTGCAACACGAGGCATGTTGTGACAAGGTCGCAGCATGAAGGGAGGTCGGGATGGGCACATTTATGTGATAGCAGGTTTGATTTGATAAAAAATATTGAACATTGTTTATAAATGTCTTATATTTGTGGCTCAAATCTACACCTGCTATCACTGATGCCAGACTCCCAACAGTGGTGGTTGGGACGCCGAACTTGTAGTTCCCGGCTCGAGATGCAGCGTAAGCCACCTGTGATGATCTAGATCTGGTAACCTGAAAATACTCTTAGAGATTTCCCCTGCCGCGAGAGAAGCGTAGGGATGTCAAAGAGCAACCAATAAGACGGCAAAGAAGGGGGGGGGGGGATGTAAATACCGAACCCAGGCCGACTACTGGGGAACCAGTAAATCATGTTGTAGCCGTTTTGACCGCTCTGTGAAATCCCTCCGCCTCCGGCATGGCTGTTAGTGATACTTACCTCAGGCTTGAGACTTGCTTGCTTGTTTGTTGGTCTTGACTGTGGTGTTGTTCGCCCCCCCCCCCTTTTTTTACGAGAGGGCTCGTGGACTATGCGCTGGGCTGCTACTACAGGTCCCAGTGATGTCACCCTGTCAGTCTGGACGAGATGTCTCGTAAATATAAGCTGACAAAAGTCGAGTTGGCTGTACCTGCGCAGGACTGGACTATATCATCTGGCGATAGGTTCCTCCACAGGTGCCAGGAAATCGTGCGAAGATACTGATGCTAGTAGAGAAGGAGCATCCATTGCAAGTTGATACGCCTCGTGAATCATCTTCAGCCAGGGTGGTATCATATACTTGGTAACATCGGATGTCACCATCCAGTATAGTGATAGACATAATAGGCGTCTGAATCTCCTTGCTGGATCTGTGCACAGTAGATAATGGCGGGTGGCTCTACTGGATAGAGAAGAAGTTCATCTTTCAATCCGTTGGCGAAGTCCGAAAGTGCCGGAATCGAGTATAAGTGTTGTTCACAAAGGCCAAAACGAGTAGGCTCATTCCTTGTATGAATTCCGGGACCGGGCGGAAGAATGTTCTGGACCAACCCTCCGCTCCAGTGTGGGACTTTCTCTCCAAAGCGTGCCGTTCAGATATCCCTGTTCCTAAGGTGAAGACCGTAAGGAAGGCTGTAAGATAGTGTTTTCACTGGACTTGACTGTAGAAAGTTCGAATGAAAACCTAAATAACGCTCTCAGGACGACCGCAAAGGTTCTACCTGTAAGAGTTCGCCGAGGTTGTAATGCGATAGCTCACAGTAGTGCAGAAATGCTGCCGGTCTGGCGGATGTCCACCCTCGTGGACAAGCGTAACACCTTGGCTAGGGTTGATCTGTATCTTTCGATGGCTCTAGCTGATTTTCACACTCGTGGACGGGCGTAACACCTTGACTAGGGCTGATCTGTAAACCTCACTGGTACTGATCTGAAACTTCTTTCCAGATATAGATGGAGTAGAAATCTGTTACTACCGAAGTAGAGGCAGCAAAGGGATGGATTCCTCGAGACCGGTACTTGAAATAAGACCACTTCGACTGGTACAGAACTGAGGTGTGGAAGATCGGTTAGCTGATACCGTAGTTTCTGCAACTGTTCTAGATGAAAGCTATTTCTGTGAGGTAATCTCGCTGAACTGCGATGCAGCCACAGTGGTACGATGAGAATTATGACGTAGTCATGCTGTGTGATCTTTAGAGGAACTTCCTGTATCATGGCGATTGGCAGGAAGGCAAAGGCCAGGGAGTTGTCCCACTTGATCAATGAGGCGTCGATGGCCAGGATTTGCAGATCTATGATGAAGCTGACGAAGAGTTGTAGCTCTGTCCTGGCTCTAGTCGCAAACACGTCTCTCAGAGGCCATCCCCAACGATGGAAATCTGTGGAGTAAGGTCCTGGTTTCCTGGAATTCTAGCCACGATCCGGACCCCCCCTCTTTGATTGTGTGAAAGATGACTATCGAGTTGTCGAAGGTCACGAGACGATCCCTGGATTTGAGCGTTCCGGTGTCCATGCGTGGAACCCGTCGTGTGGACGGCAGTGTCCCGGTGTCCGAGTCCAAGCGTGGGACCTGTCGTGTGGACGGGCCTCCGGAACCGATGAGTTGATGGAGAGACTGTAGTGGCTGTATCTGTAAGCGACCACATTGCGTGATGTCTTGCACTGATGTCAGCAGTCCCAGTAAATTCCTGCAAATGCACCAAAGTTTGCAAGCTACCTGATTGTCAATGCTTGGTAAATGGCCTGAAATGCACGGTCACTTGTAAGTTACAGACCTGTGACAACATGGCTGATGAGGACTTCCAACAAATCAGGATGATGATACGTCTGACGATGACAATTGTGATGACAACCAAGATTAGTTGTACAGTGAACTACAATGACTCGTGCGAACTGTTCATTTTGTAGCTACTTGACGAAGATGCAACATTCATTGCAGAACTGCTTGTTTCTCTCTTAAATATATCATGCTCGATTTGGAGGATACCAAACATGTGTAGGGTGGTATGCGGAGAAGGTGGTGGGTTTGGGGGGGGGAAGGGTTGAAGGGATTTTATTCTGCCAAATATTCAGTGATTACACATGTTGTTACTATCCAAACTATATATTTCGGTCGAGCTCTTCCAAATAATGTCAAGGAATCCAAGATGGCCCTCATGATGGAATCACGATGGCATCACGATCTTGGAAGGTAATTATGGTCTTTAATTTGGTTTTTATTTTCATATTTCTTCCTAAAGAACTGCAAAAACTAATAAAAATGATAGATACTACTCAACTTTGGCAAAATAAATTACTTTCGTGAGCTTACAGCTAAAATAACTTGGGCAAAAGATGGACTTATTAAGTTCACAAATGTGATTTTCTGGGGACACCATGCGGCCGCCATTTTGAATTTTCCCATGAACATTTGCGCCGAGAATACTGCAATTAGGCTAAACATGGTCAGGAAGTTTCAGCTTGCTAGCGGTTTTCTATACCGAAATAGCTCAAAAACTTTTAAAAAGTTCCCATGATTTCCCGCCTACATGTACATGTAGGTCAGGTAGGGTTACCGTTCATTGGTTGTCATATTATTCAGACTATGTTGCCACACCATACAGCACATGATCTGCTTCACTATATTAGATCAGCCACTGTCTAAAATTGCACATTAATTGAACAGAAAGAAAGACCTGTAGCTTGACCAAGAGATCTTTCTTTGATTCTCATGGCTTTTCGTAGCTTTTGGGACGCCATATTGGATTGACCCACTTTTTGATACTTAGCTGCCACTCTGACATGGCCAGCAGGGTTTTTTGTCACCTACAGGTATCACGTGATAAGAAAAACACCATGAAGCTTTGCCCCTCAAGATGGTACCAATAAGTCAAATTTCGGGTCCTAGCTCATGGACTATCAAATGGATTCCTTTCAGGCAAAAAAATTTCCATGAAGGTAGAAAGATGTGAAGAAAGTGAACGTTTGTTCTTGAGTTAATACGTGTATGAACTTCATAAAGGATCTCTCTCCCCATTAAATTAGTAAATGTATAGCTTTTATTTCACAACAGTGTAACTAAATGTAGCTGATTCTTACATGTATCAAACATGGGAGACAACTCCATAGGACAAATGCCATATACATGTAGGAGAGACAACTCTGAATATTCCAACCTAACATATAGGCATCTAAACGAGGAAGTTATACCCAAAGTCTGATACCAATCCATACCTTGAAAGTAGAGATATTTCATGGACAACAAATGTTAATGGATGAACGGACAGAATGCAACATCACCTTGCATGACCTCTTCTTCGACAGGTATATGAAAATGTGACTTTTAATAATTTGTCAACTTTGGGGCCACAGTGACCTTGACCTTTGACCCACATTTTGGTATGTAACACATGTCCCTCTAATGTAGAAACTGGCACAAAAAAAGTTATTTTCAAAGATTTTCAAATTTTGGGGTCACAGTGACCTTGACCTTTGACCTTGACCTAAATTTTGGTACACGATACATTGTCTTCCCTCAATGTATCTACTGACACCAAACATGAGATTGATCTAATCAAAACCCCTCGGCTTTCCCCAAGTGATTGTGACCCATGTGTAGTGTGAATTGGGGAAGAGATAGTTCTATGGGATGATCAAGATATACCGGTAGTTGGTTACATTCAGGCATATAGGACAGAAATAGAAAAATTATATATCCTGAAAGGGGCATAACTCTGTAAAATATAGGTCGAGGGGAGCCACTTTCGATAGGCGTCTGACTTAGCACTCTGTAAAATAAGAACCAAGACGAATAAGCTGTACCGAACATGGATCTGCAGATTTAACTTGTACATTCAGCTACAGATAACAGAATTGGAGATTATTACATCTGAAAGGGGCATAACTCCATAAGCTGAGGTGAGAAATCCTTTGTTGGCTTGTAGAATACAACAATATAAATAAGTTTCCAAAATATAGTAGCTATACCAAACACAGTTCTGCAGATATAGTTGGTTACATTCAGGCATATAGGACAGAAATAGAAATTAATATATCAGTAAAGGGGCATAACTCTGTAAAGTATGGACCACTTTCGATAGGCGTCGGACTTAGCACTACTGTAAAATAAGAACCGAGACGAATAAGCTATACTGAACACGGATCTGCAGATATAACTTGTACATTCAACTACAGATAACAAAATCGAAGATTATTACATCCGAAAGAGGCATAACTCCATAAGCCGAGGCCAGTAATCCTTTGTTGGCTTGTAGAATACAACAATATAAATAAGTTTCCAAAATATAGTAGCTATACCAAACACAGTTCTGCAGATATAGTTGGTTATATTCAGGCATATAGGACAGAAATAGAAATTAATATATCTGTAAAGGGGCAGAACTCTTTCAATAGGCGTCTGACTTAGCACTAGATAAATAAGTGTAGAAAATTTGGTGGTTGTATCTCAAGCGGTTTTGCCTAAAATGCGTTAACGGATGGACGGACGTACAAGACGTACAAGACGACAATACCCCACTGGCCAAAACTGGCCGAGGGGTAAAAAGTGATGAGGTATCCACATAGCTGCGGGGAAATTGGTAAAGTTGTGATCTTATTGCCCTGGCCTGAAACTAAATGTCGGACGAGGTTTTTGTTTATTGGGGCTTTTGTCCATGGTTTTTCTGTTCGCTGGGGCTTTTGTGCAAATCCCAAAAGAACGTTGTAATGTTTTGATATTGTTCATCATTTTCACAGGAATAGCTTTCATTCATTGAGGGCAAGGACACATTTTGTTGTTGATGTAATACAATTTATCGTTGTTGTACATGGAAGACAAATTACTTTCGTTATGAAGTTGGATAGATTCATTTCATGCACAGCTAATAAATCTTAAAGTTGTTTCATACATTTATTCAGAAGACAGGAAGTAAAAATTGGCTTTATTCAGTATATCATTCAAAAATAAAGCCTCTGTATACTATAAACGTAGATCTGTACGGTTCACTGCTGATAGTGGCACAAATGGATACCAAACTACTATTTATAAGTGTTCCCTAGGCGTGGAAATTTCACAAATTACAACTGAAGCATATGTACATGTAATTAAATCCAATTAATTAATTGGTAAACGCAAATTCACAGCAGTTAAGGTTGTGGAGGTTTAAACTGTAGATTTAAACTTCAGGGGTAGAATTTCGCAAAATTGGATTCTCAATGGCTTAGTTTGCGAGAATCCAAAGAATCCAAATTTGCGGACTTTGGATTCCCAGTGGCACAGTTTGTGAGAATCCAAATTTCTCGCACCCAGCATTTCTTGACCAGTTGCCACTTCCATCAGTGCTGGTCACTGTGCAACTAGATGTAAACTTCTCAACGGGAAATTGATTGAAATCACTTTATTTATTCTTAGGAGGGTGGTTAGCACACCTAAAATAGCACACCCTTAAATTAGTTCAGGCGAGTGATTGGTTATCTCCATTGATGAGCAGTATTCAACCTAAACATTTTTTGCTAAGTGGTAAGTATATATAGTCTGAATCTTATTTCTTTTGTATCTTTGTATTGCAAAAAAAATACACTTGGGATTGTCTGCATTGCAACAAAAAAAAAAAATTAAATAAAAAATAAAATCTGGCCACCTGCCTCATTTCCTGGCAAGCAGTAAAACAATTATTATTAATGAACCTTTATATAAAGACTAGGCATTAATTATTATTAATGAACCTTTATATAAAGACTAGGCATAACAGTTTGGCATGGATTTATATCAGATACCGGTACGCAGCAACATTAAAAAAATAAGGAAATTCCTGATATTTTTGTCCCACATATTTTCATTTCATACCATGATGGTTTTTACAGTGAAAGATAAAAATTACCAACAAAAATTTAAGAGTCGCACACATAAACAAGAAGTGCAGTGCCGTTAAAGTTAAAATCTTGACCTCAAATAAACTGACTTCTGAAGAAATGCGTCTTCTCAACGTACGCAAAGGGGTATACCGCGTTGACCGTTGTTGTTGTTCATGACAGGTCTCATGCAGGCAATGTCTCTGAAGAAATGATCCATTTTTATTTTCACAAATTTCCTTACTGCTTGATTCTACATGTACTTTGCCCAATGTGCTGTCTTAGGGAAAATTGTTTATTAAAGTGAACGTATTAAAAGGCTGTGACAACATACACGCGATGTGGAAGAACTATATTAAAAGTATCAGTTGGCAGCAACAAATATTTTTTGTGATTTTTTCTCTTCCGAAAAAATAATTCCAAATACCGGAATAATTGAAGGGTGCAACAATCGAATGGGATCGGCCATGTTCGTCTATTTAGTAGCCTTGCGCCAATGAAAAGGCTTCCCTGTAGCACGTGATATTTTCCTGTGACGTAGTATCACTTTGTTGTGGCTTTACTGTAACCCGAATTGTAATGGCGGAGGTGGAGGGCTCGGTTGTTTCAAGCGTGTTTTGACTGTGTTGCGTGTCTCCAGCAAGTGTTTACAGAGCTGAAACTTGTCAGGGCGCAGTGATGGCAAGCAAAATACATCCGTCTCGGTTTCTCCTCTGCTACCGCTACAGTCGGATAAGTTATCATTACACAGATTCCCGTTAGGGAAGCCGGGACTCAAACAGTGGCTGCACAACATCGGCAGACTAGACTGTACTCCAACCCAGAAATCTGTGCTGTTTTCGGTCTATTTTAAAGCCGAATGTTTCCAACCTGACCTCTACGGAAGGCTGATGTTGACGCCCAGCAGGAGAGCCAGGAGGCGAAGGAAATTAAAGAAGATGCAATCCCAACAGAATTGTCGCATCGTAGATCAAAGACACCGAGATCAACAACATCGATTCAGAAACGTCAGAGTGTGGAAGTTCTAAACTTTTAAGTGAGGTAAAAATAATGTTATTACCGTTTGGCGGGACAGAGACACTGTGAGATCACAGGTACTTCTATCTACCGTTCTATGTCCCCCCCCCCCCCTCCAATAGAGACTAGAGTTGGGGGTGGAACTACAGAACGGTAGATAGAAGTACCTGTGCTGTGTGCGAGATAGGCATATTATACGAAGTGTCGAAATCTGGGTCTTCGATAACATGTTTACATGCTTACTGCGCTTTCTAACTCCACAAAGTAGAGAGCTCCCAAGGTGATACGACGTCACTGCTCTGAGGTGAGATAGCCAACATGGCTGCTGCCGGGGAACAATAATACAACAGAGATAATTTCGTTCCTACTCGGTGCAAAAAAAATCCCCAAAAATATTTGTTGCTGCTGTTTGATACTTTCATTGTAGTTCTTTCCCACAGAGTGCATGTTGCCTCAGCCTTTACGTTCACTTTAATCTAATTATGAACGAATCTGAATCAAATTCATCTGCGAATTGATATCCAAATGTCCCAGGTTTCATTTTCACCCTCGTGTAATTCCCTGCGAGGACCACGTGTTAGCCGGATTCAATTCCTTCATATAGGCTGTTTTCGCCTGTTCGGTTTAACGTAGGTGGCTTTGCACCAACAGCCGAGCGAAAGAGAATACACTGGAGTCATTTGGCGCCAGTCGGGAACCATTACAGAAAGTATTCGAGGCTCTCAAAAAATAATCTAGCAAAGGTTTCCGAGGGTTAGTTAGCGAATTACGTCATCAAAACACAGAAGACCGCCATTGTCTGTTTTGCAGCAAGATAAAAGGATATCTCGAGAGTTTTGTGATTACAGGTCAGCTATTTGACTTGATTCTTCGTGAAATATCTAATAAATCTCTTTGAATGAACAACACACTGATTAAAGGTGAACTGAAAAGCTTTCCAATGTTCTGTTAAAATGTCATAAAACAAGAACTTCTATAGTTGTTACAATTATGTGTGGTAATAGTTCTGTGGGTTATTGTTTTATTTTGGGTAATGAGAAATCAAAACTTATACCGAGAGCCAGAACTTTTAAAAACATCATCGCTTGCCTCCCGTTGTTTTTGGAACGTCATGACGTTATAGTGGCCCTCGTTCATTCATCCGACGTAGCATGACGTCACATTTGAATAAAACTTGAATGAAGGGAACCACTATAACGTCATAACGTTCTACAAACCAAGAGAGACAAGCGATGCAAGTTTTCAAGACGGATTTATAAAAGGATAACTTAAATATTGTTATTAGTACAATTTTGCAAATTATATTTGCCCCAAAACGTATAAAAGTTATGTCACATAAGACAAGATCTATATAAGCAACAATTTAGATAAAATTAAAAGCTTTGCAGTTCACCTTTAAGCTAAGCTTTGCTTGCGCGAATCCAACTGGATTCGCGCAAGTTGCATTTCAGGCGAGTCCTTGCGCGAGTCGATTCCCGGATTCGCGTCGAAATTCTACCCCTGAATTTCCACTACATTTTCCAGAATATTACTCAATTCTCTATGTGGTTATCTCCCCTGTCCACTACCCTACAGAAAAAAAAATGTTCTGGTACATGTAATATTAGATTTATGCGATCAGGTATATAAAGCTTGGAACATTCCATGAATATTACAAAACTTCATAGCCAGCAGGGCTGAACATGCTGAAAGGGACACTGTATAAATGCCTGGGAGATGTCCCTGAAACCGTGTAACTTGTTAGTCGGCTCACTGTGTATTCAGTGTAGAGTATACACAGTATATTTAGCCCTGCAAGGTAATAAATACTCGCCTCCTTCAAAAATTCTTTCTTAAAAAGCAAGGTATAGTTGAGGTAGCCACCTGATGGATACAAGTTCTCCTTTTTTATGACTCCTTTCTCTGTCGTGGTGATAATCAGCTGCTCCGTCCGATAGAAAGGTCTGCAATTACAGGAAAAACAGGCAAGGTAAGAGATCCTTGCAACAAGTTAGAAGATATAAATTTTGGAAAATATGAAACTAAATTGTGAAATTCCACAGACTACCACATAGGTTGAAAAATTTGAAGAAAAAAATTAACATACATCTTGGTCAAAAGCAGTCAGGTACACACTGTGCACCGGCCTGTTCCGCCAGATGAACACCTTACATGCCTGAACAATATAGCACACTTTTTATTGCCAACATTTTGTCAAGCAACTCAATTGTGAACAGTTTGGCACAATTAGAGCTGAATTTAGACAGAATATTTCTTTCTCAAATTAGCCAAATTGGGCAAGAACAAACACAAAACCATTTAATACAATATAATTTATCGTAATAAAAGATTGAATGATGTTGCAGTCATATACATATATCAATGTTTGGGGTTAGTTGCAGGTCAGGCAAGTACTACATGTAGATGTATGTGCCACACATGTGCATGATCACTAAGGAATACAAGATATGAAATTTTGAATCATAAGAAAGTAGTAAAAGTAAACTAGTACATGTTTTATGTGACTGACTTGACTAGAAAAGCACATGTACATGTAGGCCATACAGGCCATAATGCTGACCTGGCCTCCAATTTACCCACCAAAACACACCAAATCCCAGTCTGTGCCAAAACGACAAATACAAGTTTGGGGGGGAGGGGGGCAGAGAGGTTAAGGATTGCAAACGACTGAACGAGCAAATGTCTGAGAAGCAGAAATAAGGCGGGTGAAACCAAAATCAAGATATCGCAAATAAGCATCAGAAGACCATCCCCCCGATACATTGGATTATCTCCCCTGGAATTTACATGAACTGTTGCCCTAGATAAAAAGGCTCAGAAAGTCAGAAGAAATACTGAGGTCGATGGTTATATTGCACGAGAAACAAGATGGCATCCAAACCAAGGCAGGGTTAGAAGCAGGATTTTCGCCAAAGTCCTTGTTTGAAAATAGCTTTGTCGTTATTTGAAAAAACTAATTTTGCAAAATGGCTATATCACTCAAATAGTGTTGAACATGCCAAAACATTGTCAGTTTGTGTTCTTGGAGTGTTTTACACAAACCGTGCATTTTGCCCCTGATATTCACTTTAATCTATGAGTTTTCTAAAATAAAGTCATTTGATTTCGTGGAAAAATGGTCATTTGATTTTATAGTTGTGTCCTTTTTAAGGACGCTGTGAGACCCTGTCTCTAACTCTGCAAGGCATGATGAGAACCACAGATTCCAAATAAATTCATATTGAAAATTAAAAAAGGCATGCGAAACTGAACACTTACAAGTAACGGTTGTATACTTCCCATAAATTCAATGAAATAATCTTTCACTTAATAAAGGTGTAATAACAACCCTGAATAGCATAAGCCAGTATACACTGTACACAGCTCCCCCTAGCGTTCATGCCCTATGCCAATTACCCATTCTGACGGCCGCCAGAATGTCATAATTACCTGAGACCTCACACTTACTTGAAATGAGAGTCAAAGTACCCTTTCTCAGTCCTCGCCTGACTCGAAGGAGCTGACCACAACTGCACGGGATCTGTGATGACCTTGAAGCGGATGATACCACATGATACAGCGATGCAAATCATGAGTCCGACAATTAGAACAACAGCAGGGTGCATTGCGCAGAAAGTCCCCCACTTCCCAAAATAATGTTCTAAACTCCTCTCCATTTTGGCGCCGATCCGCTCGAGACAGCCAATCTCGTCCTTCCGGATCATTCTGTGTCGTTCGGTCTTGCCCAAGTTCCCATTGACCGAGGGATGTCTGTGACCACGGTGACCGTGGCTTTGGACGTCTAAACCGAGGCTGTTGGAATAGACCACATTGTGGACGATCAGGTAGCTTCCGAAAATAATCACGAACAGTCCCATGAAGCAGGACATTATGAAAACCATGCCATCTATATGAAGAATCTGCCATCGTGGTGGAGTCGGTATGGGCGGGCCCAGAGGCGAACATACTTTTGTACAGTCCTGACAGCTGCACGCTCCGAGACCCTCACTTACGGCTTGATCACATGGGGTGATGTTCACATGCATGGGAATCAGGTCTGATCCATTTGGATAGGAGACCGGATTGTCTGTTATGGTGAAGTTAATCCCAAAGGGGGTCTGTTGGTTGTTTTTGTTGCCCATATATTTCAGCCAACTTTTGGGCGTACACGTGCTGGCATCGCCACCACAAAAGATGCTAATTGCCTTCTGGTTGTTACTCGGCATCTGTACATCTTTGCATGAATCGTACAAGCCTTGGGCGAAGTAGTTTGACACGATGTAATCTATTTTGGAGATGCTCTTATGTGCTGTCCCATTGTAAGTCGTCCCGTTTACGGTTTCATCGACCCTCATAGACAGGCTATGCTCAGGTCCACAGGTCAGGA
Organism: Hanleya hanleyi; assembly: GCA_036873755.1. Lineage (NCBI taxonomy): Eukaryota > Metazoa > Mollusca > Polyplacophora > Lepidopleurida > Hanleyidae > Hanleya > Hanleya hanleyi. Next base: position 90,320 of record JAVTVY010031873.1, read on the forward strand.
AACAGTACAAATCGAGAAAGTTATGATAACACGCGGGGCACCGCGACAAGAACTGGTCCGGCACACCCATGTTAAATTTAAGCTGTCTAAGTTGTTTGATGTCACAACAAACATCGGCAGTCCCTGTACAATAAACAAGAGCAAGGCACATTTATCAGTACTTGTATTCAGGCCTTCCAATGGCGCACAGTGAAAACATACAGCAGGAAAAAATGTAGAAGGAAATTTGGAGAAAATGTTCTTTTATAGGAAATATAGAATTGTAAGATGGATCACCACTACAATGTAGATTGCAGGTTCCAAACTTGATAATTTCCTGACCAGTGTTTAATCAAATTACTCTCACTGAATGTGGTCATAGTATTGGTGACTGAGAATATAAGTTATACCAGTGTCTTGCGTTGGTTTCCAGGCTGATATTTCGTCGAGAAGATAAATATTTTCACGAGCCCGAAGGGCGAGTGAAAATATTTATCTTCGAGACGAAATATCAGCCTGTATACCAACGCAAGACACTGGTATAACGAATTTATCACATTGAAGAGCTATTTTTCTGGTTGGTTTAACATATATCACCAACTCAAAAGAAAAACAGGCATAACTCAACGTTGAACAACGACAACGTAAGACATCGTGAGTCGGACAGGCAGCTTCGATCTCTTTTCGATCTGTTCCGCGATGAACAATAAACTGGATGAAATACTTAGCTGACATTCTGACGTTCCTGTTTATGTGGCATATAAAGCTTTGGATGATAATTTATTTCTTATCTTCATCCGCAAATACACAATTTGCCTCGCACAACTTGTTCCAGTAGCGGAACTCGCCCATACAAACTCGCGCAGACAAATTCGCCTGAAACAGGCTTTGCCTGCAGGTGTTGCACGCGCGTCCTTGACTGCGTTGGTATATGGGCACGCGCGTCCTTCACAGCATTGGTATACGAGAATTCTGAATTGGTATACCAACGGTGGATAACGAATACGGTCTAATGCACTATGGTAATTAACCAATCAAAACCCTACAATTTACTCTGAAATGTGATAATACCTAGCTATTTGCTGTTTGGCTGAATAAAGAAAGATGTAATGTTCATGTTTTTCTTGTATTTGTCGAGCGTACATGCATGACATGTAGCATGAGGCGAACACAATTTTCTGAAATTAATGTGTTTCCTAGATGCCAATATGACTAATTTCAGAGCAATAGTCAAAATATAAGAGGTTTTCGCCAACATATTGGAAAATACATCTTTAGGGAATCCTGAAAAAATATAGGGAATATAGAAGCTGCTTGACATGCTTGACGCCTGTCTAGGTCTGCCATTCAAATGAAAATTTCAAGAAAACTATCAGTCATGCCAGCTAGCAGTGCTCAAGGCAATCCATTTACAATCCAGAGAAAAATAATGCTCACTAACCATTATGATATAATATTTTCAATGATAATGGGGCAAAAATTCTAGGAAAAGACATCTCAGAAATCAGGAAAGTCATTTTATGTATAGTTTCAAAGAGAGACAGAATAGAAACTGCACATGTACAATGGGAGTATTATAACCAGGTTGGCTCACTGGTTATCACATTAATAAGTAAGTCGTAGTCCATGTTAAATATAACACAACCTAGCTTTATTTACCCTAATCTAATTATCTAACCTTGACGTAATATTAATCCCAATATACACAATTATACTTCACTTCCAGTTATTACAGAAACTATATGTTAGTACATATAGCAATCTACATTTACAAGTGTTACCTATATAACTTACATCTACTAACTGCCTTGGCGCTGCAAAGTCGCATGCCAAGATGAATTCTAAAAGTGAACTGACTTAATTTCATACTGACCAATATTTATATCATTGGAGTTTTAGTGAAATCCACAGGTAGACATTCTTAACAATCATAACACACTTTCAACAATTGTTCAAGTAATCCCAACGTCCTGTCATGTCTGCCAGCTATCCTGTTCATTCAGTATGACATCTCAATTAACAGTAGGGACTCTTACCTAATAACAACAAGGATTATCTGAGACTAAAATGACAGTCTGACTATAATTGACAACTGGCTCCTGTCATTGCACCGGCTGGTCAGAACTTGTCTAACAACACTATTGAATGTCAAATTCAAGAGTTATGAACTAATCTGTTATCAAAACATCTCATTACAAATCAATACTCATACCCTTAAATCCTAATTCCAACATGTGTTACCTAATTTTTATTAAGCGCATACCTCTACTAGTAACTATATTTACAGCCTAAATATATGGTAATTTTAAGTCTACATTTTATGCTAGTTCACAATAAACAAATATTAAATAGTAATGGAATATTATTGAGGTACATGTTCATTTTACATGTACATGTCTTATGGCTCTGTTATAGTTTTATATATGTAAAAGGAGCATACATACATGTATAACCACAGGCCCGCAAATCAAGAGTTTTGGGGGGTGTGGACAGTGGTATTACGGTGACGTGTCGAATTATGGGGTCTCTATATATAACCCCATGCTTTATATAATTCAACATCAAGGTGTGAAACGGACTTTGGGTGAATCGAGAAATAAACGGTTTACCGCCAAACAAAATACATCAGCATATTCTACAAGTATCACTTTATATATCCCGTCGTCAAATTAGTAAATTTGTGCAATTTTTTACCTTTGCCGGGCGATTCAAAATCCAACCAGACTGTCCATCCATCTAGGAACAGCCCGATTATGGCAGGCTTCGTTCTCAATTCTGATTGGTCAATTGCGACAGCTGATCTGTGCGTGACCTCTCTTGCCGGAGGCGTGTCTCGACTGACCAATCAGAATTGAAAACGAAGCCCACCATAATCGGGCTGTTCCTAGATGGATGACGGGACAGTCTGGTTGGATTTTGAATCGCCCGGCAAAGGTAAACAAGAGCCCAAGGGGCTTCAATATACGCCCGTATATCTGGAATTACATTGGTCCAAATTTCAAGGTTGCTTAATAGCCTTGATTCCAATTGGTAGCTAGCAATCCAGAGAAAGGTCTGCAATTTTGTGCTTCTGAGAATGTAACATATATCACATCTAAAATTGAATGATAAACTAAAATGAGATTAACTCTTGGAAACTAGTTGACCGTGGAGCAAGAACCGAGAGGTCACATATCCAACACTGAAATCGACAATAGTCAAACACAAGAAAATAGTAGTTTTCCTGCAAACGGATTTCTTTCAGACGAGAGAATTTTTCATGAAGGAAGAAGAAAGTGATGAAGTAAACTATTGTTCTTGAGTTGATAAACAGGTATGAAGTTCATAAAGAACCCCTCTCCACGTTAAATTAGTAAATGTATGGTTTTTATTTCACAACAGTTTAACTAAATGTAGCTGTTTCAAACATGGGAGACAGTGATAGTAATCTGAGTTGCAGGTCTAGAAAGAATACCTACAGGTCTACTATCCTAGCACTTCAGGCCGGGGGTCCTAGACGCTCTCTCCTGCATTCTAAGCCATTTCTGGGCATTAAATTTGACTTCGCAACATGCTATATTTCAGTATGTTCTAACTATTAATCAGTAAAATGTTACAAATTTTTGACGAGTTTTCGCGTCTAAACGAAGTTCCAATCGCACATTGAAGGCCTTTGGCATTGGGTCAAAACAATCGAAAGGTACTTATAATTTCCCTACAGCTCATTTGCTACATGTATGTAAAGAATGCTTGAAATGAAACATGTGGGGCCCGGCGTGTCACTTGGGTCAGCTATGGAATCGTCTATTGTCTCCGCTCCCCTCTAGAGGAGGTTTTGGGTCAGGTTCATTTCATGTTGATGCTGGCGAAAGGGGGAGACGGGCTATTAAGATTCCTGGTAAATTTAAACTGACTGCCAGACTGTTGTTGTATCTATAAAAGTTTATCTGAACAGACTTCTACTTTCTACAAACAGCCATCTACTTTAAAATATAATGAAACCCCTGATGCCAGTCGTTTTGGCCGATCAGTGATATTGAAAATACTAAGTTTCGTAGGACCACGGAAGGCTGGAATGTTCAACAGTGCATTTAAAAATGGCGGGCACCTGGCACCACGTGTGTTGTCATTTATGGTTTTATCGGGGCAAATTTACGCAGCTAGACGATGAATTGATAGCGTGTAACTAAGTAAATAAAACAATGGACATACCTATGCCTGCGTTGCTTTGTTTGCTGAAAGCTTCCATCAAGCTGAGCTGGCGAGAGCGATGCATGTTGAAAGGCACGTCTCATCAGTCGTCGCATCTTCATCCCGGTACAGGTCCCCATGACGACAGGGAATTCCGGAACGGGCAAAGACAGCAAGGACTTCTGATTGGATGATATTCGGATTACATCGCGAGTATAACGAAAGTCGGGCGCGGTTGGAAGTACAGTAAATGCCGACTGGATTCTATAGATTTCCCTTATATTTCGTGCTATGGGAGCTTTACTGAATAATAAATCTTATTTTGTAAACACCAGGTAACGTAAGTTTTTACCCATTTTACCGCGAAAAACACAGGGCGGAAAATAATATGGGCCGATTTTATTTTTTGGCTGTTGAAAAAGTTGCCGGTCTAACGTGAAAAGTTGCCGGGGAAAAAGACCGGCGACCGGCACCTAAATACATCAGTGGGGAGACAACACCACAGGACAAATGATGTATACCTGTAGGGGAGAGAACTCTGAATATTCAAACCTAACACATATAGTCAGCTAACTTGATTCAGTTTTGGGGGACTGTGACCTTGACCTTTGATAAATTGATGTATGGCTCCTCTTCACCATGCGAGTAAGGTATTTGATACCATTCCATACTGTACCTTGAAACTAGAGATATCACATGGACAACAAATGTTAATGGATGAATGGACAGAAAGAAACATCGCATTACATGACGTCTTCGACAGGCACATGAAAATGTGACTCAATGATTTCCTGATTTTGGAGTCAGTGATCTTGACCTTTGACCTAAATTTTGGTACATGACACATCGTCTTCTGTCAATGTATCAATGGGCACAAAAATCATGATTTTTATGAATTTCATGATTTTGGGGGTCACAGTGACCTTGACGTTCGGCCTGGACCTACATTTTGGTACGTGACACATCATGTCACCCTAATGTAAGATTTCTTGATTCTGGGGTCAGTGACCTTGACTATTGACTATTGACAAACCATCTCCCCATAATTTCTCAATGAACACAAAAAAATCATGATTTTTAACAATTTCACGATTTTGGGGTCACAGTGACCTTTGACCTTTGACCTTGACCTACATTTTGGTATGTGACACATCGTGTCCCCCTAATGTATCTACTGACACAAAAAAATGTTATTTTTAATTATTTCCTGATTTTTGGGTCACAGTGACCTTTGACCTTTGACCTTGACCTATATTTTGGTATGCGACACTTCATTTCCCCTACTGAATCCACTCACAAAAAATTAGAAATTTTTAATGATTTCCTGATTTTTCGGTCTCTCTGACCTTTGACCTCGACCTACATTTGGTATGCAACACATCATTCCCCCCTAGGGCATTCACTCACCAAAAATTAGAACTGTAGATAGAAAACTGTCAATGATCAATGATTTCCTGTTTTTTAGGCCAGTGACCTTTGACCTCTGACCTTGACCTTCATTTCGCGACACATCGTCTCCCCGTAGGGTATCCACTCACCAAAAATTAGAACTGTAGATAGAAAACTGTCCCAGATATAGACCGGACACGGGGGACGGACGGACACACGGACACACGGACAGACGGACGGAAACCGCCATCACATAATACGTCCGCCTTTTGGCGGGCGTATAAAAAGTGCACAAATTTACTAATTTGACGACGGGAATATATAAAGTGATACTTGTAGAATATGCTGGTGTATTGCAATAAACCGTTTATTTCTCGATTCACCCAAAGTGCGTTTCACGCCTTGATGTTGATTTATAAAGCATGGGGTTATATATAGACACCCAATATTTTGACACGTCACCGTAATACCACCGTCCACACCCCACAAACCTCTTGTTTTGCGGGCCTGTGCATATAACTCTAGAAAAAATATGTTGCTGGAAGTACAAATGTAGCAAAATTCACATGTATGCGAATGTTTATGCAGTGACGATAACATAAACATAGCAATATTCAAAACAATCTGATGAAAACTAGTAGCAGTCATGGCAGTTGCATTCACATATATTCTGGGATAACAGGGTTTTACCTTATCTACGGTACCTATACTATTGTATTCGCATTTCCTTTCTGAAATTCTGTACCGGTATATAATTGCTTACTTTGATCAATTTTCTTCATGGATTGGTGAATAAACAAACAAACCTGATGAAGGGGCATAACTCCGGAAAAAAATTCACAGCAATAATGTCCAAAAAATCACTTGGTGATGACAGCGCGTACAGTTTCTAAAAGATTGAGTGGAAAACTAGTTGTGTTCACAAGAAAAGTTAATGGATGAACAGATTATGTACAGATGTCATAAACTATAGATCCATGAAAATCGACTGGCGAATAAAAATACCAATAGATTTAAAGGCTTAGCTTCACATACACATACATTGACAAGTGTACATGTGCAGCTCAGGACATTCCATTTGAGCTACAGGGGTTTCAGATTACAGCAGGCACTGATCGTGGAATACTGATTTGAAGCACCTTCTCAAGTTTGAAGTCAATCGGACGAATTGTTCTCCAGATACCGTGTTCACAAGATGCAGGTCGGAAGGAACCCAAGATGGTCAATGGCAGACATCTTGGATTATATACTACCTCAATGAAAATCAATACCAATGGCCGTCTAACGGATGTGAAGCACCTTCTCAAGTTTGAAGTCGAGTGGTCAAATTGTTCTCACCGCATTCACAAGATGACGGATGGATGGTATCCAAGATGGTCAATAGCGAAAGATAATCAATGGCAGCCACCTTGGATAATGTACCGCGAAGCATCTTCTCAAGTTTGAAGTCAATCGGATCAATTGTTCTCAAGATACCGCGGTCACAAGATGCAGGACGGAATCCAAGATGGCCAATGGCAACCATCTTTGATTACATACTACCTCAATGAAAATCAATACCAATGGCCATCTAACTCAGGGGTCAAAATGTTCGGTCGTTCACTCGTTTTTACGATCAAAAAAATCTACTGACGAGTAAAACTGAAGCCCAGGTCGTCCACCTGACGATCACAAAAAAATTGGCTTCCTTAAGAAAAAAAAAAGGCCAATATCATGCATTTTTATCGTCAATTTCGCAGCCGAGATGGCAATTTTTATTCGGCATGTTTCCCGCATGCTTTCGGGAAGCCGTGTTTACTTCCTGTCCGTAATTTAGCGATCGTGAGTCCGGCTGTTCATTCGGGTCTGATCGGGGAAAGTCGGCATTAAGCGCAATGATGGCAGACGCCATTTTGTGCTATCTCATCGCACCGTGAGTCCATGCCAATGTCTTCATGAGTCGCGGGATGTGAATACATTTTGTGATTATCTATGGCCGTCAACCACCGGATTATGACCATAATGGCAGGACTGTTAACATATTTTCAGCGAGCCGAAACCCGCAATGTGCCTCAGTTAGTCGCCACACCACCAGTGACAACAACAACGCAACGGCAGGCATTAGCCAGAAACTAAGAAACAAAAATTGAGTGACAGTACAACTCGCTTACGGAAATATCAGCCACACTGGACAAGCGGTAGGGAATGGCTAACAGTTTCTGACATCAGAATAAAATGACAACAAAACTTCACTTTTGATTTTCATGTATTTATTTCATCAATGTATTACATGTACATCAAGTTGAGAATGATTTCATACTCGTTATCTTTCGATTATGGGCTTATATAATCCATCTGAATGTTGACTGAATTTCAAATGTCGGAACTGATGTTAAGATGGATGACCTCAATCTCACTGGGATGACCTCAATTTTTAATGAGGTCATCCACTGGATGACCTGGAAATCTGGAATATTTTGACCCCTGTAACTGATGTACCGTCTCAAGTTTGAAGTCAATCAGATGAGTTGTTCCCACGATACCACATTCACAAGATGCAGGACGGACGGAATCCAACATGGTCAATGGCAGTCATCTTGGAAATGGTCATTGGCAGCCATCTTGGAAAGATGGTCAATCGCAGCCATCTTGGATTATGTACATCAGTAATCAAAGTACTTAAAGTACTGATGTCGGGTTTACTTGCATCAGAGGAGTTTATTAGTCCCATATTTGGGAAGAATGGTGGTGTTCGCTTGACAAAGGGAATCGTCCTCAAGCTGTTCGGTTTGAAGGGCCAAACTTTCACTTTTATCAAAGGGATATGAAATGGACCATTTTGTACAGCCTTCATGCTGAATTATAAGACCCGAAATAATGAAGGACTGCAGATGCACGAACACGGATTTATGGCTCACTAAAGTTGGTAAGTTGGCTTATTTTCGTATTTTTAGGCACTTTTCGGTGCGGATTTTCTCTTGTTACAACAAGGGTTATGTGTAACCCGGCAGCTCGCCTTTTGGGTATTCAATAACATGCAGCTTCACATAAAGATCGAGCCCTTCAGGTTGCACATCACTGGCAATGACAATACATATTGCAATAAAAATTTGACTTCTTCGTCAGTGATGCTGAAGTTGGATTGAAACATGAACTATATTATAAAACTTGAAATAAAGATTACCTTTTTTTCCAAAAGTAAGCTTATACATGTCATTATGAATACATGTACAATTGAAATTTTGTCTGAGATGTGGGTGTGAAATGCCTGGACAAATATGGTTCGTGCAAAAGCTTGAGGTTAAATCATGATGAGGAATGGGATTCGATACCAAAATTGAAGGAAATGGTGTTCTTCATTAAAGGCAACACAAAATTCCAAACCACCAGGGGTTAATATTTAATATTGTACTTCTGAAATGAAATAATGTCATTAAACTATTAGTACCGTAATTACTATAAAGGAATATATTGTAGTTGATTTGGCGTGTTTGTGTATATGTAACAGGTCGGTGTAAGAACGCATTGTTGAGGCTTTTGTTGAGGCTTTTGTGCAGCTGAAAAGGGTCACGTCTAGACGCATTGTTGAGCTCAGACAGGCTATTGTAGGCTCTGTCTTGTGCGTAATTCTTACACCAAGTATAATGTACAATGTACACTGCATCTCCTACATGTACCTAATATGTTAGTATCACATATAAGAGATATATGCAGCTTCGCAAAAAGATCGAGCCCTTAAGGATGGCACATCATTTGAGGTTGCACATCATTGGCAATGCACATCATTTAAAATAATAAATTTATTAAGAAATATGATTTCTATATTTAGTGATATTGAGGTTGGATTGAAGGAGGAACTATATTACATGTATATAACTACCAATAAAGATTACATTTTTTCCAAAAGTAAGCCTACACATCCCATTGCATAGATCTGATGAATACATGTTCATGTATACATTGTACATGTAGTTAGGAACAATAGGTGTGCAATTTTGAGCACGTTCTTGGTGTAACTTTGTGTGATGATATGTGAACAAACAAAGCTAATAACAGTGCAATAGTAGGACTAAATCTATCATTTCCAACAGGCAATGGGACACTTGCACTGTGGTAAACCTTCACATTTGTATGCAAATAAAAGAACGCAATGACAACTGTGTCCAATCATAGTGTAATGCTCCATAATAATGTGCACGGGTAAAGACTGAGCTCACAAACTGATTCAAACTCACTTTCAATTAATATAGTAAGTTAAATGTGTGGACACAGATATGGTTGTACAAAAGCTTCAGGGTCAACGAGAATTTGATAAAATTTTAGGAAATGGCGTCCTTCATTTAAGGTGACACGAAATTAAAAACTAACAGGGGTTCGGTACTGCGGGATTCCCCCGCCAGTTATTTTGATATTGTACTTCTGAAATAAAATAATGTCAAAAACTATTAGTAAATACTATAAAGGAATATACTGTATGTGATTTGGTATGTATGACTGTGTATACAAATGTACACTGCATCTCATGCCTAATAAGAAGTCAAAATTATTCTAAGTCCAGCCTAAACAGAAAAGATTAACCCAGAAAACTTTCTAAGTCCAGCCTAAACATAAAAGTCTAACCGACACCAACACCAACACCGACACCAACACCAACACCGCCACTTTCCCCCTCTCTCTCCCAATACCTCGCCTACTTCGTATACGGCGAGCTAAAAATAGGACACCTTTAACCAAAACCAATTTTAGCTATTTTGACCAACAAATACATGTAGGTCTAAATATGATTTTGGTTAAAGGTGTCATAATTTTGCAACGAGAATTTTGGAGAGAAAATGTCGACTGTAAATGGAACGAAAAGTGCAAAATACGGCAGGTTTGAACCACTGTAAGTCTGGTTGTGTTTGTCTGTAGGTCTTGATTATTCTTTATCTTTATCTATTCAAATGGTCAATTTGATGCTTTTTAGACAAAAATTAGCCCCACCAGCTGTGTGTATCAAAAACGCATTGAGGACGATTCCCTATCTAAAGTGAAGATCATCTTTGTGATCTTGCATTGTATATGAATCATAACTTTTGTTGTAGATTACCAAAGATTGTAGCTTACCAAAGGTAGCTTACCAAAGATTGAAAAATGTTCAAAAATATTAAAATTCATATTCGTAATAATAATTCATAAAGTGCCATATAGTTATAGAACAACCTCAAGAATATGTGTGTAAAGTTTGTGTATCCTGTAATTTTTGTATGGCTCCGTAAAGGACCATCGCCGATATTGGACAGATCCACATTTGTTTGACACACCGTGTACGTTGCTGTCCTCTCACCGTGACGGGACAACCACAGTTATAATCATCCAGTCTCAGCCAATGTTCACTAAATTTGCATTCTCCCAGCATCGGCAAAATTAGCCCAAAGCTAAATTCCAAACCAACGAACAATGGCGACTGCAATTTGACCAGTTCAAATGGCGACTGTTCTGATACGTAAATTAGTACAGATGTCAAGAGCGTGAGCCAACCAGCTGTCGACATTATGACCTCGACCAATACACGTCACAGAATATGAATATTAATTCAGCGGGAAACAGTCACGAGTTTAGTTCAACCAATGGACTACACAAAATATGTAAATGAGCTGTCTGATCTCGTTCCAATCTGGCGAAGGGTCACCAGCAAACACGTTTCACGGCTGTTTGGATTTTTATTCCGCAATAAATTTCGCTGAACTTCAGAGAATAACTTAGCTTTTTCCACTCATTTTCCCGGACTCTGTACATATATTTCCTCTGACTTTCCATGTCCTTTCAACGGAATTCCATTACTCTTAGCACCTGGAATTGCATGGCTTGTGCGAGGCCTGTTGTGAATGCTGTAAGGGGCATCAAATGAGAAGAGTCTCCGGGCAGGAGATCAAAACTACACATGTGCAGAAGAAAAAAGAAAAACTGAAAAGTGATACTAATGTAGGGTTTACCCTTGGTAAACCCGACAAAAATCAATACCAATGGCTGTCTAACTGATGTGAAGCATCTTCTCGAGTTTGAAGTCGATTGGACATATTGTTCTCAAGATATCGCGTTCACAAGATGCGAGACAAATGGAATCCAAGATGGCCAATGGCAACCATCTTGGATTACATACTACCTCAACCTACTAGGACAGACGGACAGATGGAAGGACGGAGGAACGGACGGTTAGCATTTCCAAGTCCTCCCACCACTTCATGGCAGAGGACAAAAAAAGATATACACGTAGTGACAAAACTGAACAAAAAAAAAAGACTTGATGGTGCACATCTGCAAGGTACGAAGCATCCTCCATGTAGTTGCAAATTGTCTGTCAAATAAATGTATGGACCAAACAAGGATATATCAATGAAGACAATAACTCTGGGAAAATCAGTGAACCCTGGCAGAACACAAGTGACATCTGTTAAATACTAAATGTCTTCCATGTTAGTTTTGAAGTTGTCCATGATATGGTATCCAAGATATCATTCAGACAAGTTCGGCCATATGAATGGAAGAATACAGGGATGGATCCGATTGACATCAAAGTGCAGTGCTTCAGGTTTGGAAAAGAATTAAAATTTACTCGCACTGAACAACATTTGCAAGAGTATTTTCTCGGCCAAGAAGAGTTTAGACTGATTTCATATGCTGTTAATGCATAATTGCCATTAAATAAAAAGAATGAACTGCTTTTCAGTCTTTAGAAATCTAATTTAGGGGAGTGATTGAATTACTTGCTCTTCTTACACCCTAAGCACTTAAGTGATTGCAACAGGACCCCTCCTTACTAGTAACAGTTTCAACTGAGAGATAAATCAATTTTACTTACCATTTTCCTGGACATAATATGGACAGATACTGTTAAGAATGGCCAGGCCCTCTGGATCCTCCATAGGGAGCGCAGGGCCATTGTAGACACAGTTGACCGGTTTTTTCGTGGTTTTGTCTGTGCCGCATTCTCCATACCAGATACAGTGGCCCACTTCTGCAGGCTGTCCCCATACTTCTTCCTATAAAATATTATTGAATGGTAAGAGTAAATCACTATTACATGTAGTTAGGGTAAATACCATTAGGTAGGGTAAATCACCATTAGTTAGGGTGGATTGCCAGGAGTTAGGGCAAATCGCCATTAGGTAGGGTAAATCTCCATTAGTTAGGGTAAACCGCCACAACATTAATTTAAGGTAGATCTCCATTAGGGTAAATCGACATTAGTCAGGGTAAATCGCCATTTAGGGTAAATCGCCAGTAGTTAGGGTAAATCGCCATTGGGTAGGGTAAATTGCCATTAGCTAGGGTAAATTGCCATTAGTTAGGATAAATGGCCATTTTTTTAGGGTAAATCTCCATTAGTTAGGTTAAATCACCATTACTTAGGGTAAATCACCATTAGTTAGGGTACATGTAAATCACCATTCAGTTAGGGTAAATCACCATTAGGTGGGGTAAATCGTCATTAGATAGGGTAAATCATTAGGTTGGGTAAATCGCCATTTTTTAGGGTAAATCGCCATTGGTTAGGGTAACTCGCCAATAGGGTAACTCGCCATTAGTTAGGGTAAATCACCATTAGCTAGGGTAAATCGCCATTAGTCAGGGTTTATCGCCATTAGGGTAAATCACCATTTTTTAGGGTAAATCTCCATTAGTTAGGGTAAATCGCCATTGGTTAGGGTAAATAGCCATTAGCTAGGTTAAATCACCATTAGTTAGGATAACCATTAATTAGGGTAAATCGCCATTAGTTGGGGTAAATCGCCATTAGTTAGGGTAAATCGTCATCAGTTAGGGTAAATCGCCATTAGTTAGGGACAGGGTTCCCACACCTTGGGGATTTCAAAATTCCAGACCTTTTCCATACCATTTTCAAGACCTATCAAGTCTTTTTCCAGACTCAATGGAGGCTTCAAATCAGCTATTACATTATACATTGCCAGGAAGAATTTTGAGACCGTTAGGTGATATGGATCAAAACTAGTCAAGCTCAAGATGAACAAATAACTCCTGTATTACATTCCATGATGTACATTGAGATCACTGCACCAACTTACATGTACACCTCGAAAATCAAAGCATGTTCCAAATTGACAGAATGTTTCAAAAGCACAATGTTCCATTATCATAATGATGAACTTTTTTATTTGAAAATAAATTCACGTTTTCTTTCAATCTATGAAACAGAAATTAAAAGAATCAGGTGTATTGCTCTTTTTTGTCATACAGACTCACTAAAGCCAGAATGAAAAAAAACAAAAAACAAACAGACAAAAATAAAAAAACAAAACAAAAATTAAATGAAATGTCTGAAAAGTGTTCTAGTTCTGGAAATCTTGATTGGAGAATCCCTCAAATTAATTTCAGAATAATTGTTCATCTTTATATCATTTGAACAAGTTAAAAAAAAATATTAGAACTGATAAGACAACAAAGCGAGAAAAAATACCAAGGGAGACAACTTTTGTACAAGTGCACTAGAAGTATTGAGACGAGTTATCCCCCTTCATAACGTTGCCCCTGGAAACGTAAACCACGCAATTTGCGTGCTGCTTGGAGGAGATATTTTGTGTCAATTATCGTTACCAATAAAGATTACAATTATCAACACCAGTTTTATCAGACTGTAGTACATGTAACTTATGAAGTCAAGGACAGTTACACGACTCACACAAATGGACGAACCCAAGAGGAGATGAATGGACAGTTGTCATCATATACAATACCGGAAGTAAACTTCTTGACATGCGCAGTAACTAACTCTGCAAAAGTGCTGACGTAATACGCATTTTACCAAACCAGTTTATGTGTATTTTGAGCAAGGCCATCCATTTGCGATGGTCACGACATCCACACGTCTAGAGATTCAAAATAAATCCCTCAAGCAGGACAAACGCCCTGAGACTTCAGTGAAATTTTTGATTGCATGAATTATGGATGGATGCTATTTTTCTTGACCCCAAGAATGAAATTCAAGGTCTTTTCAAGGCCGTGAACAGCTTTTTGCATTTTCCCCGCTTCTCCCGGTTCTCTCGACCACGTGGGAACACTGTAGGGAAAATCGCCATTAGGGAGGGTAAATCTCCATTAGTTAGGGTAAATCGCCATTGGTTGGAGTAAATAGCCATTAGCTAGGTTAAATCACCATTAGTTGGGGTAACCATTAATTAGTATAAATCGCTACTACATGTAGCTAGGGTAAATCGCCATTAGTTAGGGTGAATCACTATTAGTTGGTGAATGCTGCAGCATACCACAACATTTTTGCCAAGGCAGATTATCTAACCGTCAGGGCTGTAAAACGGAGCACAGTTGTGCCAATAGACATTGATAGAGCAAAAATGCAAAGGATAAAAACAATCAAAGTACTTAAAGTACTGATGTCGGGTTTACTTGCATCAGAGGAGTTTATTAGTCCCATATTTGGGAAGAATGGTGGTGTTCGCTTGACATAGGGAATCGTCCTCAAGCTGTTCGGTTTGAAGGGCCAAACTTTCACTTTTATCAAAGGGATATGAAATGGACCATTTTTGTACAGCCTTCATGCTGAATTATAAGACCCGAAATAATGAAGGACTGCAGATGCACGAACACGGATTTATGGCTCACTAGGGAGGGTAAATCTCCATTGGTAACTTGGTAAGTTGGCTTATTTTCATATTTTTAGGCACTTTTCGGTGCTGATTTTCTCTTGTTACAAAAATAGGACACCTTTAACCAAAACCAATTTTAGCTATTTTGACCAACAAATAAGTCTAAATATGATTTTGGTTAAAGGTGTCATAATTTTGCAACGAGAATTTTGGAGAGAAAATGTCGACTGTAAATGCACCGAAAAGTGCAAAAATACGGCAGGTTTGAACCACTGTAAGTCTGGTTGTGTTTGTCTGTAGGTCTTGATTATTCTTTATCTTTATCTATTCAAATGGTCAATTTGGTGCTTTTTAGACAAAAATTAGCCCCACCAGCTGTGTGTATCAAAAACGCATTGAGGACGATTCCCTATCTAAAGTGAAGATCATCTTTGTGATCTTGCACTATATATGAATCATAACTTTTGTTGTAAGGTAGCTTACCAAAGATTGAAAAATGTTCAAAAATATTAAAATTCATATTCGTAATAATAATTCATAAAGTGCCATATATAGTTATAGAACAACCTCAAGAATATGTGTGTAAAGTTTGTGTATCCTGTAATTTTTGTATGGCTCCGTAAAGGACCATCGCTGATATTGGACAGATCCACATTTGTTTGACACACCGTGTACGTTGCTTTCCTCTCACCGTGACGGGACAACCACAGTTATAATCATCCAGTCTCAGCCAATGTTCACTAAATTTGCATTTTCCCGGCATCGGCAAAATTAGCCCAAAGCTAAATTCCAAACCAACGAACAATGGCGACTGCAATTTGACCAGTTCAAATGGCGACTGTTCTGATACGTACATGTAAATTAGTACAGATGTCAATAGCGTAAGCCAATCAGCTGTCGACATTATGACCTCGACCAATACACGTCACAGAATAAATGTATGAATATTAATTCAGCGGGAAACAGTCACGAGTTTAGTTCAACCAATGGACTACACAAAATATGTAAATGAGCTGTCTGACCTCGTTCCAATCTGGCGAAGGGTCACCAGCAAACACGTTTCACGGCTGTTTGGATTTTTATTCCGCAATAAATTTCGCTGAACTTCAGAGAATAACTTAGCTTTTTCCACTCATTTTCCCGGACTCTGTACATATATTTCCTCTGACTTTCCATGTCCTTTCAACGAAATTCCATTACTCTTAGCGCCTTGAATTGCATGGCTTGTGCGAGGCCTGTTGTGAATGCTGTAAGGGGCATCAAATGAGAACAGTCTCCGGGCAGGAGATCAAAACTACACATGTGCAGAAGAAAAAAGAATACGAAGCTGCGCATCTGAAAACCCCTCGACTCTGGGCGCCAGCCATTCATAATGTATTCAATTTAAAACAAGACTTCAGGAACACCAAGCAGTCAAGTAACAAATATACAGATTATGAAAAATTTTGCCATTAGAAATGGCCTCAAACATTTCCGTCCAATCAGAGAAATCGGTATTCATTACATAAGTCTGTTGATGCATCGATGATGTATACCAAATTTTACATCGAACATTTGAAAATTATCTGAGATAGAGATCCCTAATGATTTCGCATAAATTAAAGATGGCCGCCCATCCTTCCCACCACTCAGAGAAACTGATGTGGTTATTCATTGCAAGTCTCTTGATACATAGATTCTGTATACCAAGTTTCATATAGAACACTGAAATGGCATCAAAGATAAACAACATTAAAGATTTTGCATAAATTAAAGATGGCCACCAAGGTTTCCGCCCAAGCAGAAAAACCAGAACTGTCTATTGATACATCGATGATGTATACCAAATTTTACATTGAGCACTTGAACCGTATCAGAGATATAGATCATTAATGATTTCGCATAAATTAAAGATGGCCGCCCATCCTTTCCGCCACTCAGAGGAACCGATGTGGTTATTCATTGCAAGTCTCTTGATACATCGATGCTGGATACCAAGTTTCATATAGAACACTGAAATGGTATCAAAGATATATATCATTGAAGATTTTGCATAAATTAAACATGGCCGCCAAGGTTCCGCCCAATCAGAAACGCCAGAACTGTCATTTATCGTAAGTCTATTGATGCTTCGATGATATATACCAAATTTTACATCGAGCACTCGAACAGTATCAGAGATAGAGATCATTAATGATTTTGCATAAATTAAAGATGGCCGCCCATCCTTCCCGCCACTCAGAGGAACTGATGTGGCTATACATTGCAGATCTCTTGATACATCGATGCTGAATACCAAGTTTCGTATAGAACACTTGAATGGTATCAGAGATATATATCATTGAAGATTTTGCATAAATTAAAGATGGCCGCCAAGGTTTTCACCGAATCAGGGAAACTGGTTTGGTCATTCCTTTGAAGTTTCTTGATGCATCGATGATCTATACCAAGTTTCACACTGAACAGAGAAATGGTACCTAAGATACACAAGATTAATGATTTCGCATAAATTAAATATGGCCGCCAAAGTTTCCAACCAATCAGGTCCAGATTCAATAGGGTTCTGGGTCATGAGCATATGGATGTGCAGTGCAAGTTTGGGGTGTCTAGGGTAAGTCGTTCTAAAGATATCTTGGTAACAAGAAAGCTGTGATGGTTTCGCCTAAATTAAAGATGGCCGCCAAAGTTTCTAACCAATCAGGTCCAGATTCAATAGGGTTCTGGGTCACAAGCATAAGGATGTGCACTGCAAGTTTGGTGTGCCTACGGTAAGTCGTTCTGAAGATATCTTGGTAACGAGAAAGGTGTGACGGACAGACGGACAGACGGACGGTCGGACAGACGCCTGGACGGACAGACGTACATGACGACGACAATACCCTTCGGCCAAATTTTGGCCGAGGGGTAAAAACTGAAAAGTGATACTAATGTAGGGTAAGGGTAAACCCGACAAAAATGCAGAGGCGAGAGGTACTAATTTGCATAGGAGCACATTTGTGCTGCATGTGTATGTTTTTGATGATATATTACATACATGACATATGGTACAAGTGCAATGTGCATCTACTTGTACATGGGACAGTTTAGTGGTTCCACATGTACGGTCGCTATATAGCCGAATTAATATTGCTGAACGCGACGTTAAACCTTAATTCTCTCTCTCTCTCCACATGTACAAACCGTTTGGTAGTTTTTCTTTTCTATTGTGGTTCATGTCAATGGGATCTTTCTGTAGTATCTGAGAGCTTTTGTAACAGACAAGTTTCAGATGAAGATGGGAATGGCCTTGCCAAGAGATGGCATTTCCGGAGGGGAAGATTTCATGTTGAAGTAGAGAATTGAGAAGGAGAATTCTTCTACTGTCATGACTGTACACTTTGATTTGTAAATCGTATCCTCGAGAGGTGATCGGTCATGTTTCACCAGATCAGCGAATCCTTGTTCCCCAGGAGTTACATGTACCTCCCCTAAACCATACCTGTGGTCAATTTTATAGCAGGGTTTCATACACTTACAGCAGGAAAAAAATTACAGGAGTTTCTCAGGACTTTCAATGTCAATAGCTTTAATTTTTCAGAAGTCTTTAGTACAATAAACTCGCAACAAAGATGAGCGAATTAACGAAGTTCAGGAACAAATTCATTTTCCAGGACTTTCCAGGTTAGCAATCAAATTCCAGGAGTTTTCAGGACTTTCCAGGAGGCGTATGAATCCTGTTATATATATCTTTTTATCTGGTATATTAATTCAATTTTTTTATTTTGTTTTTTTTAATATGGAAGTCAGTAGTAAAAGCTCCTCGGAACTTATGTTTCATGTTCTGTTTATCCCCGACTATGAAGTTTACTCTGACTTTACTTAGGAGACATTAAATGAGGAACTGGTGTTTGGATTCTGCGATACCATATACATGTAGAGACTGCATTATTTGCATATGTTTGCCTTTCTCCATCTACATGTGTTAATGAAGCATTACAGGGGCTCTTTTTCTGTACATGCCAATTATTTTGAAAATTTGAATCGACCAATCAAGTGCTTTATTAAAACAGACAGATATCCCAAGATGCACTGTTGTTTCGAAAATTTCCCCTGTTTGCATTGTCACCATTGTCACCATTGTAGTCTTCCAAACATTGAGTGAGTGAGTGAATAGAATTAAACATCGCATTCAACAGTATTTCAGCTATATCACGACAAACCAACTACATGTAAGCATCACCCAGCCCAGTACGTTGATTAACAGCTTGTATCACTGACGTCCCTACTCACATCGCCAAGTTCGCGGCTCTTGGCCGTAAGGGGGCGCTTTATCTTGTTACCCAATCGCCGTGCCGTAATAGCTCGGAAATAACCAGATTCCTCATACTAACCACGATTGACTAACTACATGTACCTCACGTGATCGAAATTACATCATGCCTTCATGATAGTCAGATCACGACTCTCGCGTAATGTGGAAGCCATGCCAATATTTTGACAGCGACGCGCCCTCTTACCGCATCTCTCAAAGGAACTTTTCCCCGTCTTTATTACAGTCAACATTCAATTCAAAATCTGAAACAATTGAATGGAGTTTTTACGTTACCATTCTAGGCAGCTTGATTTCCTTATATACTCATGACGATATAAAGCGTGGTCTTATCAGTGGGATATTAACAACATTTACAGGATTTATTTGTTAAATATTTGAATGAATCAGTGAACAAATGTTTGCAATCAGTTGACGATCGAACCTTACTAAACAATGGAGGAAGTTATCCAAAAATCTGTCCCCACTTAACCATGTTAACTCAGAAATTAACGTAATTAGAGCCGTTTTGCCATCCATTTATTGTTAGTGTTGCTGTTAACGACATATGAACGTTTGAAAAGGGAGACAACTCATATTGCCAAGACTCTTCCGTAAGAGTGATATTCATTGGTCTGTGCAGAGCGCCCCCTTACGGCCAAGAGGAGCGAAATATGCGATGTGAATCAGCGGGGGAACAAGTAGAGTAGGGACGTCAGTGATACAAGCTGAATAGCAAGACCGTACCAGCCCAGTTGTGTTCCTGCTACTTCGAAGAAGAAATCTTTGAAGCAGCATGGGACCAGACACCCTCCATCCACCCTAAAAAACAGCGCACAAGACACCAACAGGATGCTTACATGGAATTAGTGCAATAAAGACAAGTGATATTACAGTGCTAGACATCACATTCACATTATCAAGTTCCTGTTGCTTCTCAGCAAAATGCATTGAAGCAACAGGAACCTGAACCCACCCAACCGCCCGCTCAAAACATTGAGACAGAGACAATCTCAGAATGATGATCGTGAAATATCATGTTTATAATTAAATATAGAACTACATGTACATGTAGATTACTCCAGTTATCAAGATCTATAAGATTAGGGAATGTGCCAAAGTACATCTGTATTGATTAATATGATTACAGCCTGGATAAATAAACAGAATTCTTCAACCCATTATCACCAAATACAGCTGATCCACAAACTGACATATCACCCTGTTATACAATCAGGATAAATGGGAAATAGAGTGAGGGGTCACACCACTCTGACCTGGGGGAATCAGACAAATCATAAGGTCAACAGATATACGGTACTTGCATTATGATACAATCAAATAAGTCATCAGATAATTAGCCTAGGGTCAACCTACAAGTCCAACACTGCCCCACCATTGTTCTGTTCTGTATTGGTTGATATTGCACGGACAAGAAACCTGGACGGACAGACGGACAAACCGCTTTACTTTGCACAACTACAAGGCACTGGCCTCATATCATGCAAATTTCATGCTTGTCCATACATGTAATATGGACCAAGATCGAACCTGGACAAATATATATATCCCATTCACTAAGGTTTGAAGAACTAAGGGCCATAACTCTTGAAAATATAACTGAAACGCAGACAAACTTTACGCTGCATAACTATGGGGCATTGACCACATACATGTATCATGCAAATTTCATACTTGTCTATACAATATTAACCGAGATCCAGCCCGGAGAAATCCCAATTCACAAAGATTTTAAGAACAAAGGGCCATAACCAGGCCTCTTGTTTTGTGGGACAACAGGTGAGTGACAATCACTCGCTTTATTTATTCTCATGAGTACGGTTAGCACATCTAAAAGCACACCCCTTAAACGAGCTAGTCTAGGCGAGTGATCTCCCTTGATAAGCATTAAATATGTGTAAAGTGGCAAGTATAATATTACTCAGAATGTACAAGCATTCCTACGACATATTTGTCCAGCTCCTTTGCCGCTATCCCCCGATTCGGGCGTCCTTGAGGATTTCATCCTTGTATTTTGCTCAAATATGGCACCAAACGTTCACAACGTGAACCTTATTGTCACTTTCGGATACTTCATAGTCTACGTCAGGAAAGTTCCGTGCCTTGAATTTCGACAGCTGCACAGAATTGGCCTGGGCCATCCTTAAAAATATGTTTGTTGGCTGTAACCCGACCCTACCAAAGGAAGTTGGGTCGGTAGGTAGGTAAAAAAATTTTGTTCAGATACTAAGCAGGTCATTTGAAAAATACTTCTTGTCTGGCAGCAAAATTATTTCAGTACAGAAAGCTAGTTACCTTCAAGGTATTTAGCAAGATATTCTTAAATTGAGGCTTGTGTAACTGTTTTATTTCTTAGAAGACATCGACATCCTTGAACACATTCTTGACAATGACTAGTGACTAGCTAGTCAAAAAAAAATTAATAATTTACATATACCATTACCAGACACACTTTTGCCAAAATTGTGACAGGAAAGAAAAAAATCCTCTCAGTGTTATACAGAAGGTTGTTCATTACCATTTGGAGTTGAGAAAATTACCTCAAATTAATCATTAACATCATTACGGCCCTTCCTCGTCGAAAATTTAAGGTGTGCTTTTATTGAATACTTAGGTACTTCCTTTATTCAGATTAGAAATACATCGTAATTTAATTTACTGACAACAGTGAGGCAAATACTAAGTTTCTAACCTGTGTCTTTTCGTGGAATTTAGTCCGAGGTGGAATTCTGACAAGCGTATTTGATGCCGACATCAGAACGTCAAAATTAAGCCGACGGGTCTAATTTGTCAAGACCGCTGAAGCCACCGACACTATCCATAGCTTTCGACATAGAGGGTTATAAAGTTTCGGTTAAACAACAAAGCAGTATAGATTTTCCGCATTTAGGCACACTGAAGTCTTCTCGGATAAAAGTAGAAATCCAAACATCGTTGTTGTTGTAACATCGTCAGTCTCAGAATCTGTCGGTGTACGGACCCACGAGGTGGTGACAGTCCTAAACATGTCTACGTTCCACGTCGATTCGCGACAGAGCTCTTTATGGCAGGTCTTAATAACCAACCGTTTGATGTTGCCTCTCGATGTGTTTATTGTCCTCTCGACTCTCCATCAAACCCAAACACAAAACAGAAGGGGGAGCTTCCCGCCATATACACGTGGTCGACGAAAACTGCATTCCCCTACGGACTGGGCCATGGAGGATACGCCTTCAAAACGTGTGACATAGGCTCACATCGACGACTACTGGAGAGTGAAATCCTGCTTGCTTTTGCTGTGCGAACGTTTTACATACGTTTACCCGAGAGAGGAGATAGGGGAGATAATTCGGACATTGCAAAATAAAATAAAAAGATGACCGGTCGGAAAATCGGCGAAAAAAGTTTCCAGTCGGCGGATTTTTGGACAGTCGGTCGGGTTACGCGCAACAAACTTATTTTTAAGGATGGCCCTGCATCATGGCAGTGCCATATATGCCAGGACGTAACCAGAACGTAAGGAAGGAGGGAGACCTGAATGTACATCACAGGCCCACAAAACAAGAGTTTTGGGGGATGTGGGCGGTGGTATTAGGGTGAAGTGTCGAAATATGGGGTCTCTATATAACCCCATGTATGCTTTATATAAATCCACAACAAGGTGTGAAATGCGATTTGGGTGAATCGAGAAAAAAAAACGGTTTAGTGCCAAACAAAATACATCAACATATTCTACAAGTATCACTTTATATTCCCGTCGCCAAATTAGTAAATTTGTGCAATTTTTTACCTTTGCCAGGCGATTCAAAATCCAACGTAACTGTCCATCCATCCAGGATACGAGATTATGGCCTGTCGCGACACGCCCCCGGCAAGAGAGGTCACGCATTGATCAGCTGTCGCGACTGCCCAATCAGAATATGTTTTATGTCAGAGTGCATGTTGTCCTACATGTACCTGTTTTTATGTCATAATAGAGGTGTTCGTGACTTTTGTATAGGTCTTACATGTATGTGTGTAATGTTTATTTTATGTTTTAATGTCACTGTATTTTACATGTCCCATATCTTAATGATGAAAATTTCTGTATGTATCATATATGGAAATAAAGTATATTGTATTGCATACCATTAGAAGAACCCATTCATTTTCATGGAAAATGGCTTAATTTATTTTTCTTGTAGCATGGCGGTGGAATGTGAATTGTGCATAGAATAACACTAATTCCAAGAATGGTATCGACTTGATTTTTCATGGGTGTTTAATATGTTTACTTAATTTTTGTAATGAAAAATTTAGCATCTTTCTCTCCGCTTTTCTGAATCAGGCCAACAACATTAATCGACACATAGCAATGCAACTAGTCCGACGCGCAGGCCTACAAGATATTTTATAATACTGATTTCTATTGAATGTAGAGTCTGCCAGTTTAACCGGCAAAATCTTCTACCTGTAGCTGCTGGACCGTCCCCGAACGTGGACAATGTAGCGGTAGTGATTTTTCATTGGCTGAAGAATTTGATCATGGTGGAAAATTTGTCTTCTCAGTTCAAGAAAGCTGTGAGAGCGCTCGAATAAACTACCTATGGAAAGTTTAGAACGGATTCCAAGTCCGACATTTAACTTAAAAGGTGGGTTTCATTAAATTGAGTGGCGAAAATGGCGTATAAATTATCGTTATTGACTGCCGGACATTTCGGTCTGGCAGCTAAGTCGATTTTGCTGGTTAAATGGGCATACCCTACATTCAATAGAAATCAGTATTATAAAACATCTTGTAGGGGCTTCATGTCGACTTGGGACTACAAAGCAACACAAATTTTCGACAGACCAACATACATGTACAGTGATGTAGGCTGAAACACAAGCGAAGTTTTCTCGCTATGAACAAACATTGGGCTGACACTCTACTGTCTGTCCCAGATAATATATCCGAGATGTTATCGGCGATATCTCGGAGATAAGTGCTAATTTTATTCCAAAGTATCAAAAAATTAGATGGGAGATTTGTGGGTTATTTTCTGACGTCATGACGTCGAGCCTGCATGTTATAACATCTGCAGAACAACGTCATCTTGACCCTGAAATAACATGGTAGGTATTGGTGATTTTCATCAATTCTCAACAAATTTTAATGAAATATGGGGAAAAATATGTATTTTTTAGTTTATACTGTGTGAAGTTTCAAGTTTCAGTTAATTCAATTCCATTCAATTCAATGTTGTATGATAAATTGTCTCCAAAATATCGCAGAGAACGTCTCGAATATATTATCTGGGACAGACAGTACGGTAATTCCCCTAATAATTCAATCACAGAAAGTTCACTTTTCAACTTTGTTATTCAAACACAGAGAAAAGTAACATTCTCCGAGTCACTCTTCACTCAAATTGAAGAAAAATCATAATGACAAAATGTGACACATTGTAGCTGGTGTCATGGATAATATTGCCAGATATAAGCCATTTTTGCTGCACTTCCGGTGATCGAATTATTAGGGGAATTACTGTACCGGTAATTATATTTCAAAAGACGATTGATTAAATTTTTCAATCAGGCAAACTTGACTTTTTCATCCCCACATATCACAGCTTAATCAAGCCATGAATCTAGACTTGCCCAGAACTGGGAATGATTCGGAAGTGAGTAATCAAGTGTATTAATGCCCTCGAGTTCCTGTGGTTGATTGTCAAGTGCTCAGCTGCTCAAGTAAACCCATGTGACACTAATCACTATCCATCACATTTACATTATCAGACTATCATGAATATTGGAGTCAATGTTGTTGTCAGGAATCACTTGTGAAGTAAGGCACAGACTATTACCAACATAAGTGATTGACACTGCTGTCACTACTCGACTGGTGGAGCCAAGGAAACAAAATGAATTATCCATTTATATACTCACCTTGCAAACCAGTAAACACAACAACAACAACCAGGCGTTGACAACTTTCGTTGAGCTAGCCATAGCAAATATAAACCGTCTCAACAATGTCCCGTCAGTCGACTTAACGGCCGATGATTATGAAATCAAGTTCTTCGAGTTCAACTTATTTGTTTAATACCTAAAACTTGTCATAATTAAATAATTTCCACCTCCACTATTTGACTCACTTCTTCCCTCTTTGCGATTCGCGTTGGCGAGTGGCATGACAAGTCATGTGACCAGCTTAGCTGATCATAGTGCATGGCAAATTCGGCCGCGGTTGTCAAATACCTTGTTCACTGTAAAAGTGATGCAGTATCCCTGCGCCTCATTCTATTACACCTTTTAAATTAGCTTGTTAACAGAGTATTTGTATGTTGCCAACTTGTAATAGCTGATCTTTATTCATCCAATGTAGAAATTTTCGCTAGTACTATACAGTAGAGCTTGATAATCATTAAATATATTGTGAAATAGGGCCAATGTTGTTGTGCTCCGCCCCGTGTAGTTGTGTACGTTAGTGGTTGCATTGAGAATAGAGAGACCACCAGTAGTGTGGTTGTTGTGTACCTTTAGTGCACGTGGTGACGCCGAAATAATTGACACGTTCGGCAGTATTAACAAAATTGTAACTGAATTGAGACTTTCATCTTTCGGCAAGTAGTTTATTTCAAGTGCTACAAGGTGATAAACATTTTGATGCACATTATCCGCCAAAATTTCAAGCTGTGCGCGCCTCTACAAAGGAGGTCCTGACTTTGCTGTGTTCTCTGCCTGCTGAAAGCAGTGCTCAAGTCCCAGAAATAGTCCCCCGGCGAGACATGTTATCGAGCAGTGGTGAATCGAAATATAATTTGCACCTGAATAGAACAAAATACCACATTTCTCACCCGTACCATCGGCTTTCCATTAATCGTTGCAACGAAGGCTGAAAAAAACCCGAAAAAAATCTGGTATTTGACGGAGATTACGTGTAGGTTAACGGGGGTTAACGGAACTTTTTTTATTTAGGAGCCTGAAGCCTGGTGGATAGCCCGGCAAAATCTGAACTATCTGCATTGTCCAGTCTTTACCCGTGGTGACATATGATCTATTCTACAAAAACAATCACTTTCAGGTAATAGCCTCGAATATGTAATCGTTTTAATTATATTGGCAGTTGTCATCATGGGCGTCGCTAGGATTTTTCAAAGGGGGGTCGATTATCATAGCACTTTAGGCGAGGGTCCAGGGGCCGCCTAGGCCCCGGAAGCTCCGGGGTCCTAGATCGCCGGAGATGCGTTCTAAGCGTTTTCCCGGAATTAAATCTGAACATAATGTATGCAGATTTAGGGTTATATTATACAGCTCTGAGACCTTAGATGGCCTGAGATGCATTCTGAGCGATTTCCAGCAATTAAACTAACACGTCATTTGTCAAATATCAGTATTATATTTTATTCTCTTGTCATCTTGAAAACACAATAATAACGCTTTGGGCCTATATATACCTCGTAGGCTAACCCAGTGGCGTCGGAACGTAATTGAAAGTGGGGGACCACTATCACAGCCCAACAGGCGAGGGTCCAGGGGCCGCCTAGGCCCCGGAAGCTCCGGGGTCCTAGATAGCCGGAGATGCGTTCTGACCGTTTTTCCGGAAATAAAACTGATCATACTGCATGCACATTTATGATTCTATTTTCACGATCTTTTTCGCAATTATAAGCATGCATCGATATTGAAAACATCGCACCTCATGCCTTCATCCATTTGAGGTTCTAGTTATATTTAAAACATACAAAACGATGACTTATAGTTCTTGGGAGGGAAACCAATATGCCTACAGATACGATTCATTCACACAAAGAAAAAACAAGGAAATCCTCACAGCCCAACAGGCGAGGGTCCACGAGCCGTTTAGGCCCCGGAAGCTCCGAGTTCCAGATCTCCAGAGACGCGTTCTAAGAGTTTTCCCAGAAATAAATTCGAACGTAATGTATGCAGATTTATGGTTCTATTTTCACGTATATTTCGCATTTATAAGCACTCATCGATATTGAAAAAATCATATTTCATGCCTGAATTCATTTGACTGTTTAGTTATATTTATCACATAAAAAGAACACATAAAAAACCGATGACCTTTACATCATGGAACATTAGAACCAATATGATAGCGATTCATTTACACAAAGCTAAAATGAGCGATCGTCACAGCCTGACAGGCGAGGGTCCAGGGGCCGCCTAGGCCCCGGAAGCTCCAGGGCCTCCGGTTGCCGGAGATGCGTTTTACCCGTTTTCTCGGAAACAAATCTGAACACAATGTATATAGATTTATGGTTCTGTTTTCACATTTGTTTCGCATAAACCCGCATCGATATTGAAGAATATGCCGGACTCCATTTGACTTCCTGGTTTGACACAAACAAAACGGGCCTATAACACACCACTACACGTCCTGGCACTCTATCTGTAATTTTTATGTGGGGACATGGTCAGGTAGGGATGCTGAAAAGTGGGTGGCCAAAAGATATTCGGGCCCCCTAAATCAAAAGTGCGGGGTGGTTGGTGGGAGGGGAGGGGGCCTGGCCCCTCCGCTTCCGACGCCACTAAGCCCGGCGCACGCGAGAGATATCAGCTGAGCTAACGGCCTCAATTGCTTGTCAGCTCAGGGGCTAGCTTTCGTGTGGTTTCAGCGCACACGGTGAGCAAAAGTTTCGCGAAATTAATTTCAGTTCTCGCATAACGTCTTCTTCAAGTCCATTTTGAAGACTCGTGAGTATGAATCGCGTGAAAATAACATGCGATTCATTGGCCGGTCCAATAAAACTGCTGAGCTGTTGGCTTGCGTTCGCCGCACACGCTGAGGATTTGGCCTCGCGAGGCGAAATTATCAAACAAGTTTGATATTTTTCCCCCGGCCTCGCGAGGCCAAAAACTCACCAAAAACTGCCCGCACACGAGAGCTGGCCCCTGAGCTGACCGGCAATTGAGGCGGTCAGCTCAGCTGATAGCTCTCGTGTGC
>JAVTVY010031874.1:0-11866 GCA_036873755.1 Hanleya hanleyi
CCATTTGTGAATTATAACAGAATCTTTCTATTGATGGTATTGTCTATCAGTGGATGTTAGTTATTTTAACAGATAGATTTGTACAAACGTAACTGCATTATATGCACGGTCACTCCAGATACATGTACGTGCCTACAATGCCAAACAGTGTATACTGTGAATGGGACATTAAATCTAATTCTCTCTTAATATCTCTCTTCAGTGTGTAGTGTTCTTGTAGTATTACACACGCATCTTCCATGCCTGAATGGCAGATGAGTCGTTTCCAAGAAACCCCCTTTTGGAAAGACTGGTTCCGTCTCAGTTGTCGCAGTGAAAGAAAAGTAGATTATCTGTCTGCTCATCATGTAGCCCTCAAAGTCTGTGTTACGGAACTGGTCAGCGAAGTACAATGTAAACCAGCAACTTATCCTCCTCAAAACAAATTGGTCATTGTCTGGCTTTGTCTATAAATCTTCAAGAGGGAAATTGATTTAGTTAAGGATTTATTCCAGTCTGTCTTGTCTACAAACTGTGGTCATCGGAATTGGTTTTACCTAGAGACAAACCAAATGTTATGAAACTTGTTCCGTAAATGATTTATCCATCATTGTAACCTTTCCGCACACAGATGGGACTCGTACATGCGGTCATGTCGTCACGCCCATCAATCCCATAAATAGTCTATTCTTCTGTCTGTTAGTGGAATCAATTGGAACTCGCCATGCGATTGTTTGCATTCAATACTGCAAATGGCCCATTTGTCTGTCTGTTAACCTTTCAATAGACTGGAATCAGTTAAAATTTTAAAATGTTCACAACGATTGATACATGCATGCAGTATTTAAGGAATTCATCACCTTTTGTATGCGAAACAAGATTACGGAAAACGGTCTGATATTGAATTACTACTCAAAAATCAGATATGTTGACCCTGTTGTTTTTCATGTAAAAAATCAATTTTCGTATGAATGAGAGAATCTTAGAAACTAATATTCAATCTTAGAAAAAAATAACAATTACAAATTAATTCAAGTTTTTCAGTCAGCTGAAATTTTAGCTGTTAATGACAGATAGTGTTGATCGAGGGAAATACTTGTCTACTTTTCATTTTGCACATCAATTACATGTACTTCAAGGTAATTCATTGAACATTGGCTCTCTGATGGTCTTGCATGCACATGATAGCTAGGAAATGTGTTGGATACTTCATGTAGGTAGCTATTGTCTGAGTCTTTGTGCAGCTGAAAAGGCTCAAGTGTAGACACATTGTTGTCCCTAGACTTGGCTATTGTATGCATTGTCTCGTGATTCTTACATGGAGTATGAACCGGATATGTTCAATGCGAAACATTAAAAGAATGCTAAGTCACAACGTCCTCTCACAAGTCCTCAGACCAGAAATATTAATAATCAGTATGCTCGACATGGGAGTGAGGAAACAACAAGCTAGGACACTGGCAACATCCCTATGGAAGAAAAGCATCAATATCTTCTATGTTTTACGCTTCAGAGGGGAACGTTGCACGCTGCAGAGGGGAACGTTGCACGCTGCAGAGGGGAACGTTGCACGCTTCAGAGGGGAACTTGCACGCTTCAGAGGGAGAATTGCACGCTGCAGAGGGGGAATTGCATGCTGCAGAGGGGAACTTGCACAATGCCAACTATACAATCAGATGCCACTTCCTGTTTGTCAGAGTTTATTTTTATGCCACCTGTGCAGTAGACCAGTGATGGCATGAAGTGTTTGCTCTTTCTCTCTTTCAGTCACACCTAAATTGTATCAACTAGTCCTAGAGGTTTGACTGGATGTTCCTGAAACTTTGCAGGCTTATCAAGCATGCTTCAAAGATGTGCACTGGTTATTTGTGGGGTGCAATACTCTTTGCTGTCAGATTTATGAGATGTTGAACTCTGCCATTTTTACCATCTTTCTGGTCCTGAAGTTTTTACTCGTTAGTCCTAACACTTTGACGGCTTCAAATCTTCAATCTGACGCAGATGCATTCATGTCTGAAATATCATCCCTTTTCGTTTATTTAATGAATCACAGTCTAAATCTTCAAGAGTTAGTCATTGGAGACCATCACCTAACTTTTCAATACACAGTAAAGGGATGTAACATTGTGTGTGCATGTTGCCGATAGTTACCACCTGTAATGGTACCGAGGTATGTCTATCGCCTTGTCTTTCAATGCCTTGAGAATTCACCCTGAGCATTATTCATTGAAATACCTGGCTTAGCTGGCAGGTTTAGGTGATTACTCATTTGAGAATCTGAGATATCCTAAGCCTAATTATTAAATATTTTATTTTTGTTCAATGATCACTATTTTTATCGATAGACGAGGTCATATATTGCGATCACGATTTCCGTCTGTCTGTTCACTTTCGCTTGACTGTGTGATATCTCCAGTTCCATGTCCTGGATTGGTACCGGACTTTGGTATACCTTATACCCATGGATAAAAGAGGAACCCTATTCATTTTGAGGTCAAAATGTCAAAGGTCAAGGTGACTGTGATTGAAAATACAGTAAATCATTGAAAATAGTTATCTCTGCTATCAGTGGATTGTGATGGCCAAAGAGTCTAATTTTAAGTTTATTGATTTTTATCCCTCCGCCAAGTTTGGCCGAAGCTTGGTCCATCCATATGTCTGTCTGTTAACACAATATCTCTTGAAGGATTATAGCCTTTCTAAATTGATATAACACATGCAACTGGCGATGGATAAGAAGCCCAGTGAAGATGGCTGACCTTAACCTATTTTGTCTAGGTCAAATTTGATTATTGGTGATAACTTCGGAATGATTAAATCTGGGCCCTCCAATTCATAATAGTACATCATGCATGCATCTGTGATTGTCTGGAAGCCTTTCCAATTTGGTTGATCTTGGCCTCTTTTATCAAGGTCAAATTCTAGTTATTGGAGTATCTCGAGGGATAATTCGCGATCCGACCTTCAAATTAACACTACACTTATGCAACTGGTGATTAATTACAAGAGGCTAACTGGTCAATGATCAAACAATAGTTAATATAATGTGTTTCAATTGGTTATACTTAGACATGCACAGGGGTATATTGAAGCCTTTAAGACTCTTGTTACAAAGGTTTCGGAGTGACTATATGTGACTCTCCAATCTGGCTGGTGCAGTGGTACTCGGGAAGCTTACAGGTTCAATAGAATATATGAGAGAACCCATATTTCTGTGATCTTTCTTTTGTAATATTGGTTGTTTTTGAAGCGGATTAGCGCGCTTCAGTAATTCTCTGCTTTACAACCACAAACCTTTCAAATCTGTCTATTGAAGATTTCTCCTGCAAATGTTAAAGTATTGATATATTGGTTCCTGTATAAAAAATATAAAAAATTGTCCACAGTTCCGCAGTAATACCTTAATTTATAAACCCAGTTCTTTGAATTTATGTTTTTGTGTTACATGCAGTAGATATATATTGTATCTATTTCCTCTTGTTGTATATGGATGAAAATATGTATAAATGATTTAATGATTGAAATTTGTCCCTGAAATTGGTGGTGATTGGATTTTGACAGGGAGATTGAATTATTAATGTGATTACCGTGGGTGCGATCTGAACAATTGGCATTACATAGGAAGTGATTCACTCTCCAAAATGTCTGAGTAAAAGACTTGTTATACTGCAGCATTATGTTGGGGGGGAGGTTAATGTCACACTGAAGGTTGTTTCACTCATATGGTGACAGTCAGTTTGGATGGTGGAGGAAGCCGTGGTATCTGGAGAGAACCACTCAAGCAAGTAACTGACAAACTTCCACACATGCACCAGCTGGGCTCGAACCCATGCCGGTTCAGTGGTTTGAGGCTAGCAATCACCAGTGAAATGCCTTAGACCACTCGGCCACCGAGGGCCCCCGCATAGTGTGGGTATCATGATACTTTTAACTTTTGACAAGTGAGAATTTTGAAAAATTACCTGCCCATTTAGCAGTTATTTAGGTGTCTGACAGTTAATGTTTATTTGGACAACTTCCCCTTATCTTCACGTATCCTGACCACCTTCATGGGTTATTTAAGTGAATTTAGCCCACCCAAAGTCATACTTAGGGAAATCATATTGCTTCTCAGATATAATCTTGAACTGCTCAAACTTGTCTGCAGATGTATCAGTTTACCCCGAGTGTCTTACCTCTGGCTGGCCATTGCTGTCAGCAACCCATCACAGGATTTCCAAACTAGATGCTGATGTTCAAGTTCAATTAAATCTAACCAATATGCATCTTTCCTTATTTACCACATGAGTAGTGTGATTAACGTCACAGGACCTACGAAGTAGGGTGAGGAAGATGACTTGCGGGTCCAAGCGTAATGTTATAGGTCATTTTCATCAAAAGTTGGTCAGCTCAGAACTTGCTGGTAACAGTCACCTAATGCACGTTCATGCCAAAAATCAAGGTTCTAATGTCAACGGTTCTCCTTATTTTGCCGACGAAAGGATTCGGATGGACTGACCGACTCACTACCGGACAATTTGCAAATGAGAGCCTACTTCGTAGGAATAGGTAAACATGATGTAACATTATCTTCAAACAGTTTGGCCAGTAAACACCATTGAAAACTTGTACAGCTATATGACATATCCTTCATATGGATCATCTCATCAACTGCACATCAGAAAGTCTTGATTGGCTGGATTTCCTTCTAATTTTCTCCATGGGCCAATGAAAACCCCAGGTGTCTTTTTGAAAATTTGAATTGAGGTGAAAGATATCCCATGATGCATTGTTCTTCCTATACAACTCAATTCTCCACTGATCATTATGAAACATTAATTACGTTGTATTCAGGCTTTCTCGGCTGTTCCTTTAACTAAAACAGCTGGAATTCATTTAGTGTCGAAACTGAGGGATATTCCCTTCATTTAGTCCAGGAGCCAATTCCCATAGGACCCCTAATGGAATTGGTTCAACACTCACTACATCTAAGGTTTGACTAGATAAAGTGGTAGAATAGACCTTGTAGAACACCCCCAGGTAGTATGTACGATCGAATTGTGGTATCAGTTTTTTTCTACAAGCCATTTTGTAGGCCAACTGGTGCGGCTGGAAGACACTTGAAAAGTTGTGGGTAGGGGTAACATAATTGCTTATAACTTTGCCACTAATCAAACAATTTTAATGTTTTTGTTACCATTACATTCATCTTAGAATGTAGTTGAACAACACATAACAATAATATACCTGTGACCTGGTGAAAGGGCACTACAGGTCAAAAGGTCAAAGGACATATGGCAGGAAATTTTACATACTTCAGGTAGGAATATATTGCGTATGACTTTCAAGTTGAGCACTTACTATAACATGAACTTGGTAATTTGCTTAGTTATCAATGAAAGTAAAGGATGTGCAGTAAGTAATAAATCTTCATGGTGAGCAAATAACCCAGTGAATGGAATATTAACCCTATATCTGGCCCGGGCTTTTTGGAACCAATGTCGAGGCGTGGGGCGGGGAGAGGGTGGCGGCGAAATGGCATCCCCTAATTATATTTATATTTGAGCTAGGGGGCTGAAACTTACCACATTATACTCTTGGGTCAAGCTCTATCAGAAAATGTAAAAAAAAAAATCCAAGATGGCCGCTTTGATGACATCACAATGATGTCATTTTCAAAAATGGCATTTTTTGGTAGATTTTTCGGTCAGATTTTCCGAATTTTTTATTTATGCAATTTCTCCGCAAAAACAGCATGATAAATTAGTAAATGTTAACCCTTTCACCGATTATCTCCCCTGGCAAAAGTGACCTGCAGACGATAGATTCCCTGGCTATGTGTCAGTGTTTTACACACCCTGTATTCAAAATGCTATAAAAAAGTAAATAATGCAGATAGAAGCTTAATTTTTTTTTATTCCGGAGAACTCTCATGTGGCCTTCTTTTACATAAGAAGTTATCACAAATTTCTCAAATTGAACAGGTAGAACAGGTAATAAAATGCAATCAACAGGTAAATTTTAAAGTTTACTTGATTATTTCAGCAATTGACCAACTCTATGATGGATATTTTTGTGAATAATGCTGGTGGTTGTTACAGGGAATAATAATCTATATATTAGTGTACTAATTGGAAATTGATTTTCACCTGTAGTCGTCACATGCAATCATATTATCACTGTCATTCATATATTTGTGCATTGAACTTGCAATAAAGATCAAAGTTATTGTTCTCATCAACAATAATTGTTCATGTTTTGATTTGTCAAATTTATACGAACAGAACATGTCCTCTCAGGTAACTGCAGGTAAGTTCAGGTAGGTCCTAGTGTCCATTCCATGGGGAATGTATTTCCAAATCTAGAGATTCATCGTAGAAAAATTCTATAATTCAGTCCATAATACACGAACTCCGGTCACTGCTATGCACATACACATTGTATAGTAATTGATTCAAACAAATTACAGGTAAAGATCCATAATACCATTTCAGAATTTATAATGTTCTTCTATAATTCTTCACCGACTAGTCACTATGGGTACCGTTCATTTCACCAGGTAAGCAGGTAAGTCCATTTCACTAATACAAATTTGAATTCATCTCCATAATTTTCAAACTTCGAACATGCAATAAAGATCAAAGTTATTGTTCTCATCAACAATAATTGTTGATGTTTTGATTTGTCAAATTTATACGAACAGAACATGTCCTCTCAGGTAACTGCAGATAAGTTCAGGTAGGTCCTAGTGTCCATTCCATGGGGAATGTATTTCCAAATCGAGAGATTCATCGTAGAAAAAGTCCATAATTCACAGTACATAATACACGAACTCAGGTCACTGCAATGCACTATACACACTGTATATTACAGGTAAAGTTCCATAATAACAAATTCAGAATTTATAATGTTCATAGATCTATAATTCTTCACTGACTATAGAGTCACTATGGGTACCGTTCATTTCACCAGGTAAGCCGGTAAGTCCATTTCAATAATTTTCAAACTTCGGTCAATGCAATGCAGATACATTTACACATTGTTCACTTCATTCTGTCAGGTATAAAATTGAGGTGAAGTTCCACATAACCGTTACCTATTCAGAAATTGAAGTGTTCATCTCTATTCTTCATGAACTTCAGTTCCTGTGGATACTGTTCATTTCATGTAACGTTTGTCTACAAATAGGAATTCATCTCCAGAATTCAACCTTTGTGTGGTAGTCTCGGAAACATGTTGAATTTCTCTTCATGCACAAATACACGTCACATTCTGAACACTTGAAGACTGTTTTAGAGAGTTTACAGGGATTGTCTTTCTTCTGTAGTCCTCCATGTGCGACAGAGTAGAGACGGTTCTTCTTTCTGCAAACAACACACATATGGTCGGAACTGTCATTTTCATCCGAGATGGGGAAATGGACACCAACATTGAGAAGACGGCCGGAAACTTCTGCAGCAGGTCGACCACCACGTCGCTTGCGTTCTGCTCGGTGATCACCAATCAAGCCATGAACTAGTTCGTCCAGAAATACCTGGAAATTACGTGCCCGTCCCTTTTGTTTCCCATCAGGCTTCCTCTTCACATGCTCCATGATGTAACTTTCAAGGATGTATGCATTATATGCACTCTACATGATGGCTTTGAGAGCAACCCGCATATACCATCTGTATTCTTTGGCACATTTTGGAATGGCTGCCATTTGGTCATTCCGATCGACCCCGCCCATGTATTTGTTGTAGTCAACCAAAAGTTGCGGGCAGTCGAGCGGCTGTAAATCCCCGTCACTTGTACGCCGATTTACCTGGGTTGCTACCGGCTTGTGTACAGTGGATAGGAAATTAATAATCCTCTTATCCCTCCACACCACAGCGAGAAGATTGCCACTCATTCTCCATTTGAACTGCCCATGCCGCAAGTCATTTTTCTTCACTTTCGCCAACACTTCAGGGTAACCCTTACGATTTGTTCGTACAGTTCCTACCAGCCCGGTGCCCCTTTTCCGCAGGTTATCTGCCAGCATGGGACTGTTGTAGTAGTTGTCAACATACACCACGTGATGTAATCCATCCATTCCTTTAGTGAGGTTGAGGACAACAGCAGCTGTTAGCCCCACATTCTGCTCTTCAAAATCACTGTTACGAGCCGTGTAAATGTTGAAACGAAAACAATATGATGTTTCGCAATCACACAAAACAAATGCCTTCACCCCCCATTTTGTTGGTTTATCTTTGATGTACTGCTTTATTCCTGGCCGTCCTTTGAAAGGAATCATACATTCATCCACCGATACATTTTTGTTCGGGTAGAACTCTGCTTCAAATTTGACGGAAAGGTAATCAAGATATGGCTTCAGTTTATACAACTTGTCAGTCTTGTCTAGATCTATTGCCTCTTCATCACAAAAATGTAGGTACCGAGAGATTTGTACATACCTTCTGTACTCGAATACTTTGGGAAAGCCTGGAGTAGACCAACGATCTGGTTTTTCCGAAAAGTATCTCTCAATCCTGGGCACCTGAATGCATGCCATCATTGAAATGCGTACACCAAGATATGCCTTCATTTCGGAACAAGATGGCCGAAACCATTTCCCCTTGTGCTTGTCAGGATCAGATCTAATTTTCTTGATTGCGTTTTTGTCAGTCCAATCACATATATTCTCGATCAGTTTATCAGTGAAATAAAGTTGGAAAATATCTGTGGCTGTTGCGCCGCCAAGGACTCGTTTCGGACCACCATGCCCATCAAATTCCGGGAAGTCGGCGTCTGGTTGAATATTGTCCCATTTGAATTTCGGGGAACGATCAAATCCAGGTAAAAATCCTAGAAAATCATCATCGTCGGCGTAAAACGAGGGAATGTCATCAAGATCGGGATCACGTCGGGGATAATGATCGACTCCAGTTCCTTCATCCTCGTCAGAATCCGACGGAAAGTCGGATAATTCGTCACTATCAGCATCCGCCATAATGGCCCGTTCTCCCCATTTGCACGGTAATGCAAAAAAACGGGGAAAACGGCCGAAAACAGTCAAATTTTGGACATTTTACTACAGCTTACCGCCATTTTGTAGCTGAGTTGTCAAGCTAACGTTCGATCTCGTTTTCACGTGACTTATTCCTGTGAGATCGCCATAGCTTGAGCGCGGTAAATTCAAACC
This sequence comes from Hanleya hanleyi, assembly GCA_036873755.1. Lineage (NCBI taxonomy): Eukaryota > Metazoa > Mollusca > Polyplacophora > Lepidopleurida > Hanleyidae > Hanleya > Hanleya hanleyi. The sequence continues at coordinate 9,122 of JAVTVY010031874.1, forward strand.
GGTAAGATACCCGATCTACCGGGTTTAATCGTCTGAGTGCCCGTAGTTGGAGACCCGGTTGAGCGGGTTTAATCGGTGAAAGGGTTAATGGGGTGTGAAATAAAAAAAGCAGAAATATGAAAAAAAACATCACTTTTCTGGGACCCCACATGGATGCCATGTTGAATTTACCCATGATCCTCTCCTCGGGGGGTCATGCAAGTAGGCTCAAATATGCTAAAATATAAAGTCAAGGAGTTTCAGCTTTCCATTTTTTTGTCGTTCCGGAGATAGCGCAGAAAGTTTGGGGCGGGTGAGGCCATTTTGACCCTCCACCCGCCCGGCTAGGTAGGGTTAAACGTTACTTACAACTGTCTGTCAGAACTTAAAATGTCAAAGATCTCAGCCAGTTATCATATTATGCTCAGCAATCTTATCCACAAAAATGCAATTATACACCAACAAAAGTCACTGTCATCAGAAAAGCACGGTTAAAGAGGTCGTATGATATAGCACTCGTGCCATGAACAGTGGTTGTCCTCATGATTCGTCATCACTGTCGAAATCATTGAATTCATTGTCCAAATTATGCATCCTGGTGCCTGGGTTTTGGCACTCTTCAGTTGCCATGCAAGCACATGCCTCTGTGCATGCGAGCTCATTTGCAGGAACAATCTCTTCATCGGCAGATGGACTTCTTACAGCGACATAATGTTAACTCGATCAATCCATGGGGTGCTGGGTCCTTCTTCATGAGAACGAGTTGCAGAATACCATCCGAGATGCTCCAGCCATGGTCTTCCGGTGTAGGCATATCTTGCCTGGCATTCAATGCCTTCCTCCAGATGATGGCTTGAAAGTTAGCCCGCTTTATATGCTGGAAGAGGCCGTCAGAGGTTGAAGGTAGCCCCTCGTTTTGCTGGCAGAATAACCCGTGCCTGACGTCGTCTGCTTTACTGCCTGCCTTCTCGTTCCTTGTGTACAATCTGCACACGAAGGCTTCACATGCTGAGACCGTATCTTCGCTGAGTGTTGCATCATAGTGTCTGCTTTACATGTCGTAGTGTTTGTTTTATCTGTTTTTATGTCCTAGTTTTGTCGTACCTGTTTTATGTCATAGCACAGGTGTCTGTAACTTGCCTAGTATAGGTTTTACATGCTTAATGTTTGTGTTATGTTTAATGCCATAGTATTGTACATGTCCCACGTCTTAATAATGTCTGTATGTATCATATATGGAAATAAAGTTATTATTATTGCATCTTTGCCCAACTGCGACACGCCGTTCTGATGATCTCACTCCCACATATTGTATTGAAGGCTGCATTGAAGTCGCACCCAGTCAATGCGTGGAATGCGTGTAGAGCATCACATAGTTGTGGATCCAATAGCGCAACCACGTTGTGTATGGGGATGTACAGTAGTTTATCCTTAACCCAGTGCGGAACCACAGTTCGTGACAGCTAATATAAGACCGATGAAGTGTGCTTCCTCCTGGTCTGATATCAGTGGTACTAAATCCTCACACTGCCCTTTGATCAGTACGACCGCCCTCTTGCCATCACTGCAGCCACCACCAAGAACAATTTGTTGACCCATTTGCAGATCCTTTTGAGCCATCTCTCTCTGCCATAAAAGCACAGAGATTCGTCTTCTTTTTTGGATTGGCAATGTATTTCAGCCGCTGCTTAGGAATGGGTGTAGTGGGACCATTGGTTTCTTTTTTACCTCCAAGGCAGTGGATGCTCCCTGTTTTGCTCGCTTTTCAGACTTGATTGACTTGGGCATGTAATGATCAAAGATCACATCAACATGCATGCATCGATTCCGACCTAATGGCGCTGTGATAAGGTCATTGTGTTTGACTGCCAGCTCACCACATGTGAATTACAAGCGTCTTGTCCGTCATCCATAATTCAGCCGTCGTCCATTAGAGAATATCCGCGTCCATAATCCAAAGACCTATTCCATATTCCATATAACAGTATTAGCACCAAATTCAAAAAGACAGTCATAGTATACATAAGCATAGGCTTGTTTCCTGCAAGAGAGAAGCGGTCAACAGTTTTCAATGATGCCGGCAAGACATCATGGTCTTCCAAAAACATGAAATCTGTATCGCTGATCAGTATTCTTAATCCATGTCATGGCTTCGGAGCAGATGCTGAAGGCTGGTGATGAGTCAAACTTTGGTGAGCCATTAAGTCGGAATGGATGCATGCGTGTTGATGTGATCTTTGACCAGTTGGGACAACAAATTGTTCTTGGTGGTGGCTTTAGGGATGGCAAGAGGGCTGATCAAAGAACATGCAGCACATGATCACAAAAGATTTGTGATTTTCTCTCCTGATACGGACGTAGCTGTACTGTGTAATGCACACTTCATTGCTCACAAAGCCTTGAATACAGTATGTGGGAGTGAGATGTATCAGAACGGCGTGTCACAGTTGGGCAAAGATGCAATACTCAGCGAAGATACGGTCTCAACATGTGAAGCCTTCGTGTGCAGGTTGTACACAAGGAACGAGAAGGCAGACAGTAAAGCAGACGACGTCAGGCACTGGTTATTCTGCCAGAAAGGACAGAAAAACGAGGGGCTACCTTCAACCTCTGACAGCCTCTTCCAGCATATAAAGATGGCTAACTTTCAAGCCATCATCTGGAGGAAGGCATTGAATGCCATGGCTGGAGCAGCTCGGATTGTATTGTACCCGTTCTCATGAAGAAGGACCCAGCTCCCCATGGACTGATCGAGCTATCATTATG
>JAVTVY010031875.1:0-12796 GCA_036873755.1 Hanleya hanleyi
AAGTAGCTATAGAGTATTGTCGAGGTCATAGATCGAATGTCAGAACCTATATACAAATATAAAAAATTGCTGACGTCTGACCAAAACCGATCGTTTTGTGGACAGTGTATAAAATAATGTTCAATGGTGTCTTTCATGCCACAAATATCGCATGCGGAACTTGCCTTAAGTTTCAAGCGATAAAACAAGTATCGATTACAAGGAATGATATTGTGTAGTAATTTGTACCTGAAGCTCTTTAATTTTGTTTTCTAATGGCAGGCTATGCTGAAGATGCCATACCCTGATCGCATTGCTTTTGTCAACGATTGTCCATTTGCCATAATCGAATTCAACTTTCTGTTTTGCTTGTATTTGACTGTGCCAAAATTTAGTTTAGTTTGGTGTTTTCCAGGGAAACCCCTTTTATTGAAGGTGTACCATTGATCTTTGCGTTTGGGGCATACCTATGGTAGATGTTAGAGCCAATATACGACATTACGGCTCTTACAGTCATATAGTAATCTTTTGGATTGCACAAAAACAAATATTTTTTCTCCAAGTCAGACAAAGAGAGTAGTCTCCCCTCTGAGTCATATCCCTGACAAAGTTGATGCCCACTTGATGCCACGTTTTACTGTATAATGACTTCGAACCTGACAAGATATTTTTGTTATTTCACAGCACTTCATTATGGATCTACATCAGCGATCTCTCTTATCTCGGACCAGGCTGATAGTATTTCTTTGTAAAAATCTGGAATATGCTGATTAAGCTTAGACGTTTCGTAATTACAACTTAATACAAAGCCAAACCCCCCCTAGATTTCTGAATATTTCATTTGCGCCTAGCTTCCACGCGGACAACTTCTCTGTAAAATATCTCGAGAGCCATGCAAGTTTTAAGGCTTTGTTGTGATCCGAGAAATCTCGGCAATTCAGACCCCCGTTAGTTATGTCAGCACATAGAAGTTTTCGTTTGATTTTTTCCTGACGGTAGTTCCAGGTAAATTGAAACATTTCATTGTTTATCTGGTGACAATATGGTTTTGGAATTGGCAACACAGAAGCAAGATGTGTAAGTTTTGAGATGGCAAGCAAAGATCTTCCGAAAATTGTTAAAATCCTCGATGACCAAATTTTGAATTTTTTCTTAACCTTTCCAATGGTTGTATCTAATTTTTTGTTTAATACTGCCCTGTTACGTTCAACTGTTATTCCGAGAATTTTTATTGGATTCAGACAAATGAGCAAACCAGGTACTTTAATGTGTTTGTTTTTTCTTCTGGCAAATGGGAACAGCTTAGACTTTTGTAGGTTTAGACGAAGTCCTGTTACGTCTTCCAACGATTTGTATTTTTCAATTGTATTATTAACTGAGCGGATATCCTTCAGAGTTAAATTAGAATCGTCGGCATAAAACACCCCTTAAATTCTTCGTTTTCCACATATATCCCTTTTATGCTGTTATCCTTGCGGATTTCGTTGTTAATTAATTCAACACATGGGAATTCTCTGTGGAGGTTAAACCAATTCGTGGATTTACTTTTATTGACTACAGAGCTACTGGACTGATTATACAAAGTAATTATATACTTTCTGAATACAGGCCCATGCAACATTAAACTTGCTTAAAGTATATCCAAATACGATCATTCTACGGAATCAAATGCCTTTTCCAGGTCCACTGAGAGTAACCAGTTATTCGAATAATTTTCATTTTCTAGCAAATCCAAAATAAAACGAATATTATCTCCAATAAATCGACCCTTTAAGAATCCTGTTTGGGTGTAGTGGATCAAATTTCTTAGAAATAGCTTAATCCGATTGGCTAAAGCTATAGCAATTATTTTATAATCTACATTGAGTAGAGATATCGGTCTCCAATTATCTATAAATTTGAGATTTTTCCCAGGTTTTTCTATCAACGTTATTAAACCTCTTCTCTGGGAAAGACTTAATAAACCAGAATTCATCGATGACTGCATAGACTGCATCAGCAATTCTGTAATGCTCCTCCAACATGCTTGGAAAAATTCGACGCTAAGTCAATCACACCCTGGTGATCGATTCGCTGGCATGCTAAATAGAGCATCATATCATTCAGTCTCTCTGATGGGAGCATCTAAAGTTTCTTTGTTTTCTTCTGATAATTGAGGAACGTCATGAGGAAACGATTGCTGAAATTGCGGTCTAGAAGTAGGTATTTTTGATTGTTATAAGTTAAAATAAAATGATTCAAGTTCTGTCAAAATTTCACCATCTCCTGTTACATCCGATCCATCATTCTTGATGATATGATTTATACTGTTTTTATTGTATTTGTTTTTCTCCAAGTTATAAAATATTTCGAGCTGTTTTCACCGTGTTCAAGCCAGCGACATTTCGATCTAATGAAAGAGCCGTTGGCCTTTTGTTCGTATATATTTTCTAATTCAGATTTAGTGCTCTCGTAATTCGTTTTCATTTGTTTATTGTTAGGATCATCCAGCGTGCAGTTGGATAGTATGCAAAGAGACTTAACTATTTCATCTTCTCGTTTTCTTTTATGATATGCTTTTCTTTTCGAAATTTCAATACTTATGTTCATAATTTTATATTTTAGCCAGTCCCAGCGCAAGCATGGATCCCATGATTCACAGTCTCTCTGAACAGATTTGCATAACTTTTCAACTTCATCAATACAATTTGCTTCGCTAAGTAGGGAATTATTGAATTTCCAAAAATTATGTTTGGATTTGGTCAATCGGTTAAAAGTTAATATGACTATTTTGTGGTCCGATTTAATGCTTGGGAGAATTTCTGAGTCGGATGACAAATTTTGTAAATTCGATACGAGCCAGAAGTCAAATCTTGACTGTGTGTCATTATTTTTGCGCCAAGTGTATGATTCTTTTTGGCCATGAAGAAATCTCCAGATATCAATCAGTCCAAACTCCGAAATAATACCATGCAATTCGGGAGGAGACCGAAGAACAGCATTCTTGTTGAGAAGTTTAGATGCAGATTTTCTGTCTAATAATGGGTTGAGTGTGGTATTGAAATCCCCGCCCCAAATAATGTTTTGGCAGTTGAAATCAGATGATCATTTTATTTGGATATCATTAGAGAACACTCTGCGCTCTTTATCACAATTCGGAGCATATACGTTGATAACTGTTAGCGGCCTTTCATTTGTTTCAATTTCGGCAATTATAAATCTTCCATTCGAATCATTTGAAAGTTTATTTATCCTAATGCTATTATTTGGGATATTATAGCTACCCCACGACTAGTGTTTGTTCCATGAGCATATTCTATTTTTCCATTTGGACCCCATTTATTGGACCAAAAGCTTTCATTCTTTTTAACACTGTGCGATTCCTGTAAAAAAATAATGTCTGACTTTTGTTTCTTCAGGTATAAAAAAACTTGCCTACGTTTGTCGTTGTTTCGCAGCCCCCTTGCATTAAAAGAAATACATTTGATAGAGATGAATAAAACAAATAAACAATTGTAAGAGGGAAGTCCCCCCTATAACTAATCCCTTAATATATTCTACTTTGCTTGGGTCGATACGGTATGTAACTCTCAAATCTGGTTACAAAGGACATCGCACGTTATTGCGATCTTTTGGCCCCCTTTTCAACTTTTATCAGTCCGACCATTACAGATCACGTGACTTCAGTGAGATTGGGTGGACTGCCAAATATCTCACAAGCGCTGCCGCATGAGTAAGGCCACACTGTTCTCAGTCAGCGTTTCACATTAATCTGGCGAGAAAAATGGAAACTTCATTGATCTCAAAAATGTTGATTCGTCGATAGCAGATCGTTACATGTTGATGCGTTGAATGTGACATCTTCGATCTTCCGTTTCCTACTTCCATCAACTTGATTCCTCATCCTGTTCAGTAATGTCGAGATTTCATTGGCATACATGTCTGTGAAATGTCGACGCAGTGTCATCACATCCATCGATTCGCCCATCTTGTTTTCATTCGAGATGTTTGGAGTAACATCTACAACCGTCGGGAACCAACACACTTTGCCGCAAGAAAAACAATCGAGCCGAGCCTGGTATCACCCCAAATCTACCCCTACTGCATTTGTGCCAGAGGAGTTTTACGAATAACAATATATATGTAACTCCGAAGAATGATATCATGGTAGAATGTTCTATATTTCAACTTTATTCAAAGCCATTTTCAAGATCTTGAAAATGACTTTGAATTAAGTTGAAATGTATATGTTTCAAGCGTCCTAAAGAGCTTACTGTGAACAATTCAGATAGAAGTTACATTTATAAACTCCCAATATTTCTTGCTATATTTGCAGGTAATTGGATCTTTTCATCTTCAAAATCCTAATTATTTTTCTAGTAGTGGCTACTATATTTATGTAAAGAATAACTGTGTTCTTTCTCGTTTTCTGAATCTGCATCGAAGTGCGGGACGGGAGTAACAATAAATTATCACAAGAAAAAAATACGGTTAGCCCTCTATGGGATTCGAACCCGATCGAGACATGCACGAAGTTCAAAAATAGCGCGCTCTAATCCATTACACTACCGCGCCATGCGACAGCCGTGTTATCCTGAATTATCCCATTTAATGGTCAGCACTCCACGTGAAAGTATACATCTAATAAAGTTTTAATTTTACATATGAAGCCAGTCGAGAACCAAAATTATCTTTGGACAACTACTAGATAATGACTCAACAAATATTTTTTGTAAAGTTTGTTTTGGTTCTCGACTGGCTTCATATGTTTATAGAGAAAATAATGTAGTTATTTTACCCCAAAACAGACGATTTTGCACGAATACACTTCTTCAATGAGTTGTTATTGAAGAACGCCAAGACCTAGTGCCTGACAATTACTCTGAACATACGACAAAATAATATTCTTTAAGCTAACGGAAAAAATTCTTTCGTACAAGAGATTTCATTTTGGCACTCCAAACCGCACCTCATGGGGGCCAAATCCTCATCAAACCGCCCCAAGTCCTTTAGGCAAATTTAAGCTTACAATATTACTAAAATATTTTGCATTTTATATCTCAACATTATTTTGAGTTCATGCCATATCCTATTAAAACAGCCCCTGCATCAGCCCCTGCGATGTCACAGAGATTCATTAATCTAATCATCATTCAACGATATCAGACATAATAACATGTTTACTAATAATTCGGTCTGAACATCTTAGAACATATATACAAACGATCGAATATTTAGCGACATTCTGTTGAGGATAACGCGACGTGCGTATAGCTGCCTAAAGCATAACGTGACACCCCCAATTAAGAACGGTGTTTTAAATACACTCTCAGCTAAAGGGTTGTACTTTTACACCCTCCTTGTTTCAGGGCGAACATCCTTTTTGGTGCTAATTAACGCCTCTCAGGTATACCGGTATGAAAACGATGGCAATGTTAATTTTGCGCAAGATCAAAGTTTTCAACTATCTGTTGCCACAATAATACCGAGAAACAGACCAGGACATTCATCTAATTAATTATTACTTTTACTATTATTTTTAAAGATATCTTTCCAATAGAGACTTGAATACATATCAATATAAACTTTGATGCAAGAACAAAATAGAAAATACAGCGTCAGGTTTGTACCGCACAAGTGTCCTTGCAAAACTCATAAGGGGGTGTGCACTGTTCCAATAGCTGTCCAAATTCTGTTGAATTCCTTCTGTGTTTGAAGATAAATGAATTATGAAAGTTAAACTTGGTAATAAAGCTAACGATATTCACCGCCTTGCCGAGTAGGCCTTTTGATTGGTAGAGTACCCCTTTTTTGATAAAGTCCAGATAATGACAACAATGTTCACGATATTCCCCGCCTTGTTTAGTTCGCTTTGTTCGCACATAGAAAAAATGGTGATGAAGGAATGGCAACAAAGTGTACATGGTATGCCGTGAACACCTGCACGATGCGAGTTCGTGAAATTAAAGTGGCGGACAAATGTGCTCACAAAATCAGTTGAGGAAGAAATAAATAATACGCAGGAAATTTTCAAAAGATAAAAAGACTTAAAATGAGTTTGCTGCGACATGTTCGTCCTATTAAACACAAAATAAATCCATGAATGGTTTCAGTATTGTTTTATCGGTGTATGGCAGTTTGATGATCACTGATAGTTTTGAATGTTCATTCCTGGGCTATATCTTAATAAAATGACCGTTCCAGATTCACAGTGAGATTCACAATAAAATTCACAGATCATTTGTGCTGTTGCCCGTTGATGTATAGCTCCCCCCGCGAAAGGACCCTTTATCTCCCCGTTTCCAGGCGGTCTTCATCACTGGGGCTATAGTCTTCTCTTCGTGGCGAGGTCCTCCTTGGGCAGATCTTCGGTAACATTTGTTACTGCAACACCGAACATATTTAGCAGAAAGCAGAGTAGTTCCCCTTGATTCTGATATCGACCAGGCCAACATGAAGTGAACTCAATATTTCAAGCGATGAAACGAGGTCAGTTTTGATATACTCATTCTTCCGAATTTGTAGGCTTCACACCACCATCATTTTTTTTCTCGAAACAGTACAAAAGTTGGCCAGAGTTTTAAATTAAGCTGTTTGTCTTCCATCATATCACAGAGCACAAGCAGAAAGTAGCTATCTTGCCAGACCTCACAGGCACTGGTCATTGAGTGTTTCCATGAACGTGATTAGGTCGAAATGGTGGAAAGCTTCCATAAAGTTAACATGACCCAATAGCGAGAAATCCTCTTAAATATCAAAGCCTGTATTCTCGGTAGCTGAGAATATATATTTTATCCATAATATCTACTTTACAGATACTTTTTTTTCATTTTGTGGGGTATAGAAAGCCACACATTTATAAATACGGTCGCTGTCCACGTTTAACCGCACATATCTGTCCAGTTCAAGTTCATTTATTCCGATCTATGTACCGATCTTAGTTCTTGTTAGCGAGTCTTGTCTGGAAGACGTTCTCGGGGCGGCGATGCTTGTCCTATCCATTCCCAATAGCTAGTAATAAATATATTTGGCACGGCTATCTATTTTCCAGGAAATACTGAACCTGTTTTGTCTTTCCCGGCATATAGAAACCAAATTATTTATATATATATATATATATATCTTTATTAACCACCTTCATAGGAGAAAATATACATACAAGTTTTCACATACATGTATATAAATAGGTATTGACAGCGCGACAATAGATACGCGGTGTCAGTTCACCGCCGGTAAATCTATATGGTAAATAACAGTTTATACAGTTGGTTGAAAAAATATTTATATATCAGTACTGGCATCCAGACATTGCACGCATCAAGCTACACTTTTATACATAGATTTAGTCACTACGTTTCGTACAATAAATAATTCCTATACTTATACATTCGTGATATCATTTGACATGAATGTTGTCTCCCACCATCGATGTTTTCTAAGGGAAAATCTATTCCCATCAATACTAAAAATTTAACAGATGGCTGAAGTGAACGAAATAAGTTGTTTTCAATCTTACCAGCATACGTTCACTACTAAACCGTGAATACTCCATTACGAAATGATATGTGTCTTCTACTTTATCCCGTTACATAGTTCACATAATCTTAGGCTACGTCTTATATGAGGCTTGGAATACACATTTAAGGCATCACACCCAGTTAACAGTTTGATCATTGTTCTACATGGCCTCTGAAGATGATCGTATTTAGAACATAGCTCCCACCAAACACACAGCTTACGTTGTGTCATAACACATCTAAACAACTGTGATCTGGGATAGAACCGTAACACATCTATACAACTGTAATCTGGGATAGAACCGTAACACATCTATACAACTGTAATCTGGGATAGAACCGTAGCTCGAATCTCCATTTCGCATGCACAACATTATCAATTGCTTCTTTGACAATTTTCTTCCATTCTGTTTTGAAAGGCCTAGTTCCATCTTCTACGATATTAGACAGACGGCTGTTTAGCCCATACTTATACGCTGTTTCCATTAATTGATCAACTATACTTCTATTACTATACTCACCAGATGTCATTATAGTGATCTATCTTGCTGTAAATATGCGCTTGAATATGTTGTTTACTTGAAGAGCTAGTATTTGCCATAAGAACAGTAGTTTCATCATATCAATATAGCTACCAATAGATCACCAACCAAGCAATGGCGTTATACTGCTATATTACATGTGTTTACAGGTAATCGCTGGATTTGCTTTGCTAGGTTTCTGTGACTTTGTTCGTAAACCTCTATATCACTTTTACTTAAGTGTGTAACCTGACACCCATATGTCATCGAGGGAACGCATATCGACCAGTACACTTTGGAGAGCGTTGAGGGGTTCATCCCACCAAGGCGCAGTCCATCCGTCACAGTGGAATAGAACTTTCGACGTGCAGCACCAATGGCTGCTTCGATGACATCTCGATTATATCGTTATCAGAAGCTCTTATGATAACTCCAAATTGTTTGTATTCATGAAGTTCGTGAACCTGTTCTGTACCCAGTGTAAACACTTCTTTTTTCTGTCGTTTTTCTCTTTCTGTCACAGTTTCTCCAGCGACAACAACTGCGGACCTTTTCGTTCCGAACAAGAACCGCCAGTTACAACTGTAACCGTGGGCGGTGGAGAGGAGTTTGTCAACACACTTCTTAAATAACGATAAACAGGCTATATCATCTAGAAACGACGGGCATGTACAGTTAATATCCCGTATCTTACAACCACACTTACTGGAACATAGTCTATTAAGGAGATCATCAACAAAATACATACATAGTTTCATGGACAGAACCCCACCTTGTTTAACACCTTGTTCTACAGGGAACCATTCGGACACTTTTCCATCTATTAGTACGGCATTTGAACATCCTTTATAAAATGCACGACGTAATCTCCATAACTTTCCGTTTAATCCTTTTTTATACAATTTATAAAATAGGCCATCTAAAACCATACAGTATCAAACGCTTTCTTCGTATCTAAAAATGTTTACTTTGCTCCCATTTTCATTATTGTGAGCGATGGTTTCTTGTAACAAATAGGAGATGTGCAAACACGAGCAAGCATGTTGACCAGCACCCTGAAGACAACACAAGGGCATTACGCGGTCAAAAAAACTTTCGGCCCTGTTTAGGATGACCTTGTCAAACACCTTACATAATATAGACTGCAATGTAATGCCCCTATAATTATCCATCTCTAGAGAATCCAGTTTACCACCCTTAAAAAGTACTACTATGATGCCTTTCTTAAGTAAATCGGGGACATGTTCAATGGAGACCAAGCAATTAAACAGTAATGACATGAGATAGAACAATCTCGCACTCCCATATTTCAAGTGTTCATAGGTTATATTGTCCAGACCTGCTGTCTTTTCTGTTGGTAACTTCTGACACACAGTCCTGACCTCTTCCACCGTTATGGGGTCACGCATGACCTGGCACTCATTATAAATAGACGTCTCTGTCATGTGAGATAATTCAAGTTCGGCTTTATCTTGAAATTCTTTGTTAAAATTTGCGTCACTGAGACGCACACTTAGTTTACGAAAATGTTCTTCCCATAACTTCAGTAGTGATCCGGGGTCTGTTTTTATATTTCCATGCAGCTTCGTTCTTTACGGAACAATCGTTTACTTTCTTTATGTTTTTTATAAAAAGTGTTATTTGGATCGTTCGGTTTACCCGCCTGTGTCCACTCAGTATAACATTGTTTTTTATCATTAACAAGTTCAGTTAGGTCCTTTGTCCAGTAAGGTTTTGAGCCTTTACGAGGTTTACCAGTCGGTATATTGTATTTGGCTACTTGAATAACCCCTTCAACGATAACTGACAATAAGTTCTCGACATCAGTGGCCGTAAGTGTATTATTCTTGAGTTAAAATGACACTTTCTCGTATAGAGTATCGAACTCTATTAGGTATTCCTCTAGTTTATCAGTGTACAGTTTTCGGATACTTTCTTCTGAAAGTTTATACCAAGTAATTTTCACGCGCTCCACAGCTTCTCCGTATGTTAAGGGCACATTGTCGTTCGCTGCTAGGTTGGTGCTCTGAAGCACTAGCCGACAGAAGACGGGTAGATGATCTGATACGTTTAGCGCATCCTCATCTGTCACACCACACACTGACATTATTGATGCGCAGTTTGTACTTATAATAACGTGGTCAATGTAGGATGTATGGTTGTTCCTCCTGAACGTAATTTCCGACCCGACGGCATATGCAGCCATATCCGAGACTATAAGCAAATTTCTCTGTGTCATTTCAAATAATTGTCTTCCGTATCGAGACATATCACGCACATTTGGAAAACTTGTCCGATGCCCAAGGTCTGCATTAAGGTCGCCGAGGACGACCACTTGCCTTATTTTCTGAAGATCTTGGACCACAATTTCCAGATAATCAATTACAGCCGAGAAGGAGGTTTCTGAGCCTGAATCTGGAAGGTAGGCGCAAATGATAAATAGTTTGATTCCTCCGTTAATTTCTATTTCGCACAATCGATCATTATTAATAAGCTCCACCTTCTTTAGCAAGCCGTTCAGATGTTTTCGCCAGAAGATGGCCACGCTTCCTTTATCTCTGCCACGGCGCATGCCAACTGTTTCAGGATCGCTTGACTCTTCACATACTGGTAGAACATCAAATTCAGGGTGAATTTCTGAGAGTTTTATCTTGGCAGTTAACTCGTTTTGCCAGTGTTATACCTTATACACACAATATCATTGTTTTCTAAAAGTTTGTGTAAATATGGCTTAGATGAAGTCAACCCGTTTAATTTCATTGAAGTTACACGTAATGTATTTAGTGTGTTATCCATTTCAGGGTAGTTTATAGTTTGAAGAGGGACAGGAAGTACCCGTACACAGACGCGCGGATTATTTATGATAGCCATGACGTGTTAGTTTAATCCACCCAGTGGTGATTTTCCAACCGGTTTCCGGACGCATTGTCACGTTTCCAGTTGTCCTCATTATAATCCCGTTTGTCGTCAGTGTAATCTTCGTAATAGTCAGAGTTATTTCTGTGGACATTATTCCGCTCTCGTCGAGGGCGAATTTCCCATAATCGACACTCTATTAACTGTGTAGGCCAGAACCCATCTCTCTGAACACGCGTTTGTTCATTTTCAGGAATATATAGTTTACAGCCTACTCTATCCTTACTTATTCGATTTCGTATAACCTGTGAGTTCATGATACGGAGATTCCGTTCTCTGGCGGATTCGCGAATGGCCATAATAACATCCTCATCTGATGTCTCCGAATCCACTTCTATATTTTCGCTGTATACGTAGATCCCCGCTCTCGTTTAACATCGTTTAATTTAAATTTGCGAGTTTTAATTTTGTCTGCACCTGCATCACCGTACCTCTCTGTATGTTGGCTAGCTCTACGTTTGCCACGTCTCTGCTGTAACCAAGGACCTTCCTGGCTTGCGGCGTTGGCGTATGTCATCGACGTGTTAATATATGCATCACCGTTAATATCCCCGCCGTAGTTACCGCTGTTCGTTTCGTGATTGCCCGTTCTCTGGCGCTAGACAACGTACCGTTATTGTTATTGTCTTGTGTGTTGGGCTGTTCCCCGTTAATGTTATTGTCTCGCGTGGTGGCGCCCTCGGTGAGTGGTGAGGCCGACACCTGAGTGATCGGACAATTGACAATAGCTCACGAAACTAGTTTGACTATTGTCTGAGGCATCTGACTGTTTTGCGAGCATAGCATGAAAGTTAGAAATTTCAGCTGCAAAGTAAAGCTCCATGCTGTCTATCCGTGACTTCAATACGCCTATTTCTACAGAATGTTTCGTTTCAGTTTCAACTAACCTGAATTTCAGTGAATCTATTTCATTCTCTCTTCCTGTAATCTTTTGGAAAAGGGCGGCCTGTTTTGTTTCGTATTCAATAGACCGCTCCCCGCACTGGCGTGTTCATGCTCCCCTTATGGTTATGGCGTTTTTAAGTAATGTCCCAGACTGGGTTGGCTTATGTATGTTCTGTATAACATTCCTTGGAAAAACATTCTCGAGCCCTGTCACATACACACACATTTCGTATATATCTTTTGAGAGGGAAGTACACACGTTTGCCCCCTTTCTATTGATTAACGTCAACTCACTTGAATTTACGGTGTTTTCATCCAAATGCGTCTATAAGTGGCGCCACATGCTCCATCTTAACATTATAAGCGCACGATTCGACAGATTGTTTTGAAATTTGGTTCTGCTTCACATGAATGAAAAACGGTTTTGGTGCTTCACGAAAATTAACTTTCAATTTGACGTATTTGTTTTCGTATATATAAAGTAATTTAATCACAGGAAATAGGCCCGCTAATATAGTATGATCTTCCTATTCCCTCACAGATTACGCCTGTCCGACTCCTTCCTGTATTTCGAAGTTTCGGAGTCTTGGAAGAGTTTCAGATGGTGCAAACGCTTGCAGGTAGGTACTGATGCTATATAGAGGAGACATTTCCTTGGCAAAACTGAACCAATGCCAAAACAAAAACCTGTTCGGTTATCATTCTGCACGCAGCTGTTGTCGTCAAAACTGAGCCTTGCGCCGCTCTGGATCTATACTGTTCTCAAAGAATATGTATCCACCTAGCCAATAAACTTAATATCAGAGCGCTACGCCGATCGTTTGTTCACCTACACTTGGTGACCAGGTCATATTATCGCCATTGATTGCTTTCGCGGCTGCCATCTTAAAATAACCCATGATGCTTTATGTGAAGGAGTATGCAATATATAAAACATGAATCCAGTAAATGTCTCATTTTGAGAAATGTGTATGTTAATATGATTGAGATTGAAACTGT
>JAVTVY010031876.1:0-13482 GCA_036873755.1 Hanleya hanleyi
AAAAACATTGCCTTGGTGGAGGGGAAATGCTGACGTACTGACAGTAATTCTGGATGTGGTGTATCTAATTGTTTCACACGTGCAAGGCTCATCAAGTATTAATAGAACAGCCAGTCCATCAGGGGATATCCTCTAGTTTCGAACCATTTGACTGATTAATTCGTATTCGAAAAGCATTTCAAGAAAATTTGAACAACATCCGCTGACGACTGTTGTCCGTTGAGACTGAGCGCTCTGTGGACAGCGACTAACAACCGATTGTGGAATCAGTTGCCTACATTCCGATTATTTCATTTGAACTTTCGCGTCTTTTTCTTAGCTAATCTTGATTATATGACAATACGATGCCTCATCTATAAATGTCAGTGTCAGTTTGTGCAAGCGAGTAAGACAACGCGATATCAAATATCCGGTTTGGTCATATTGGTCAGATATTTATTGGCAGATATTAATGTGAGTTAAAAGCTGTAATTAGGTTGTAAGCTGGTGAGATATCGGCATTGGTGGTCTGATGTCTGGAGCCAAGTAGAACTACAGGCGATTTATATTAATTGTCTGTCTCGATCTAATAAGAGGCGGTAAACTGCCGGTTATAATCAGGGCTGAAACCTGCTATATTTAAACATTGGCTGTTGCATAATTTGTGTGGTAGATAACGTGGCGTTCACGAGCAGTTTCTTTTGAATCTTGTATCAGATTCTGTTCACGTGTCTGTAGAAAGTATCAATACATTTACTGTTACAGTTCTAGTATGCTGTTGCGGAAAATACGAGCATCAGAATCGACATTGACTGCTACACACTTAGCCCAGAAGGTGTAAATTACACCTCTACGGGGTGTAAATGGCTTGTCCCAGGGCTAACACCCTTTTGGGTGTGAATTAACACCCTCTCCGAAAGGTGTAAATTTACACCTTCTCGAAAAGGTGTTATGTTACACCTTTTTTGCTCACATTACACCTTCCATGGGTGTTCATTCACACCTTCTGAATAAAATTTGCACCTTCCAGACAAATTTATAAGCATATTTTGGGGGAACCCAGCATCCCATGGGTGTTTATTTACACCTTTTGACCACAACTAAACTTTTCAGTGGTGTTAATTTACACCTTTTCAACAGAATTACACCTTCTTTGGGTGTTCATTCACACCTTTTGGGCAAATTTGAAACATCTAGGGGTGCTAAAATACACCTTCTGGTGATCATTCCATCTTCCAGGGGTGTTAAATCACACCTTGTTAGTAAAAATTACACCTTTCATTGGTGTTAATTTACACCTTTTGACCGAGATTACACCCTCTTGGGTGTTTATTTACACCATTTGGCCAAAATTAAACCTTCTAGAGGTGCTAAAATACACCTTCTGGAGACAATTCCATCTTTCAGGGGTGTTGATACACACCCATTTCGTGAGAATTACACCTTCAAAAGGTGTTAATTTGCACCTTTTTAGTGAGAATTAGTGGTGTTCGTACCAGCCAGTAGTGGCTCTTGGTTGAGGTACACAATAAGAACATTAACACAAAATCTATGTATGATATATTTTATTAAGGAAATCACAAAAAGCACATTTACATTGGTCTTTTCATGTTAGCCTTTACTGATATCATAGTTCACTCTCAATCGCTGGAAGCACAAAGTTCAAACGATTAAAAATACAAGCATCCCAACCCAACCTAAATTGAGCCCGTTATGTTCATGTCACTTATGCCTCCAACTTTCACCCGCCTACAGATATCGTACAACTATTTATATACACACAAGTCTTTAACCCCCTCCCACTAAAGCACAAAGTTCAAGCAATTTAAAATACAAGCATCCCACCTGAACCTAAATTGAGCACGTTGTGTTCATGTCAGTTACGCCACTACCTTTCACACGCTCACAGATATCACACAAACTATTTACATATCTTTACAAATTTACAAATCTTTAACCCCGATGTATGGGGACGATTTAACAACTTACTCCACGGAAAAAATTAATAAAAATAAAGGTAACAGATAATAGTGAAATAAAAAGTAGCAATCCGGTTACATATCCATGATCAGTGTTCTGGGTTCGTAAACAGATATTTGCCAAAGAATAATTTCCTTAATGACAACGGGTGGGGGTGGGGGGTGGGCAGATCTTTGCCATGGAATACTTTTGTGGGAATACTTTTGTAGATGACCCTCTGGGGTGCCTAGCCTCTGAGAGAACGAAAGTCGAAAACTCTCAGAGAGTAGGGCGTATCAGGTAACAAAAATGGCACTGACACTGGATGGGAGAGTTGGGGAGGGTGAGAGGGGGGGGGGGAGAGAGTTGTACATAATCGTCTGGGATGCCTAACCTGAGACCGAAAATCGAAAACTCACAGAGAGTAGGGGTAATCAGTAACAGAAACTGACAACAACACCAGATCCAGCCGGGGGGTGGGGTGGGTGGAGGTGGAAACTGACAGCAACACCAGAGGCCGGGGGTGGAGGGGGGAGGGGGGTGGAGATTTGTACATAACCTTCTGGGCTTGCACTAGCCTCTGAGACCAAAAATCGAAAAACTGCAGGCGGGGGTGGGGGGGGCTTGGAGTGAAGATTTGCACAAAACCTTCTGTGGTGCCGTAGCCTCTGTGACCGAAAATCGAAAACTCTGAGAGTAGGGTATCACAGGTAACAAAAATGGCAATGACACTGGGTTGGGGAGTTGTTGGGTGGGGGGGTTGAGGATAACTGTCATGAAATGCTTTTGTACATAACCTTCTAGTGTGCCCTGGCCTCTGAGACCGAAAATCAAAAACTCTCAGAGAGTAGGGTATAACCGGTAACAAAAATGGCAATGACACTTGGGGGGGAGGGGGGGAGACAAGCGGTAAAATATACACACTAATATGTGTCCGAATGTTCATAACAGGGGTTTTATTAGAAGGCGAAAAATGTTGGGACTACTTTCAACAGGGCAGCCACCTACTTTGCTTAGTTGTCTGTATTACTCAATGTTAAATGCCATAATAATAGCCTGCTACCTCGGTGAATTTCCACCTACTTGAAAAGTTAATGAAACCCTTACATAAGTATGATACAGCGTCATGGTTCAAGAATGTTTTTCTGTAAGTGAGATGTAGCTCTTACTGCTTCTGTTACTTTGTCACCGTGTTAATTTTCTCCTTGTAGCGTATATTGAAAACCCAATATGCAGCGAGCAGGCACTTCAATCCCAGCAGGAGATCCATCGTGTCCAAAAGCTTCTGCTTCTCCACATAGAGATGGTATCCGCGGTCTCCTTATTGGAACCCTGGTGCACAATAATTGGTGTCATAACAGCAGAAGTTACCTGAAATTAACATAAAAGATATATAAGCATATGGGATTGATAGTATTCTTCAATCATAATCTTTTACCATCATGACCATTGAGTCTTCTAAATTATACGTTGAATGTTCAAAAACCTTTTATTCTGCCTGCGGATGTAATAATAAATCATACCGTGTGTACAGGTAGGTGTCAGTTTGTACGCTGGACAGGCTTAGAAAATATCAAACCAGGCGAAATTCCAATTCGAACCAGCATCGCTCATTACTAAGTTATATATTTACATACACGTAATATAGGGGAAAAGAGAAGAAATGCAGTTTCCGCCTTCAACGCCCTAACATTTTTACTTGTATACTCATCGACGTTGTATGTTAGATCTATGTGATTAGCATCAGGAACTATATCGATTACACTCGTGATGAATTATTCACTTACTTCTTTTTGGATCAGCATGGTTAGGTCTTCTTTGAAATGGTCCACAATGACTGGCACCACAGCAATGGCGAGTTGATCTGTATGAGAAAAAGAATCCATATTAAATTAAATAATGAAAAATACATCTTGACAGCTCCATCCAGCCTCCCCGCCCCCATTTCGTTTTGCTTTCAATGGTTGAAAGAAGGCAGTTTCAGCTAATTATCTCCCTTCGATTTAAATTACAATAAACAACCCATTCAGGGATAAAATGTGTAGGAAAATGATATTTTTATTTGGCAAACAATTGCATGTCCAATAATCCCAACACAGTAGTTGAGCCCAGCCCATGTAACTGAATCAAGTTTTCATTCTTTGGAAAAGAAACAAAACTACGGTAATCAAACTGTATGAAAGTTGACTTACACAGTTGATTGTTCAAGTTGAGAATGCATTTCCACGGTGTCACTTGGACCAGTGTCTGTGCTTTCCTGAAATGGGGAAAAATATAAAATGTTCAACTGCGGTTTAAGGACGCACATAAGTAATGGCTATATCCTGCGTAGTCTGCATAGAAACAGGAAACTTATTAAAATTAGCAAAGGTTCCGGTCAGATTTCACTATACTAGGTTATTTGAATAGTTCTGACATAATTAATGATTATATTTTCATGATCTGTGAATAGCAGTGATTCACTTCCAAACACTGCTTTGTGGTGCGAATACATTGGGTATCATATGGAATATCAAAGACGGGGTAGACATCACAGGAGAACATGAATCATTGATACCTTATAATCAGTACGCGCTGGAACATTGTGAAATGCTCCATCTGTTGTCGTGTGCTGTAATATCTTGATTTTGGACTTATCGGGTATCTCATCCTGGTTCTCGAGGTCCACGAACTCTTCAAAATCAGCATCATACAACTGGAAAATAAACAAATCACATTTAACTAAGTGCCGCAAACAATCTATCAGTCAATCTTGTCCCATATACCCACGAAACTAAGCCGTCATGTACCCACGAAACTAAGCCGTCATATACCCGCGAAACTAAGTCGTAGGAGCCGAAGAGAACCTACAAAAACCGATCCTCCAGTCCAGCCC
Source organism: Hanleya hanleyi (assembly GCA_036873755.1). Lineage (NCBI taxonomy): Eukaryota > Metazoa > Mollusca > Polyplacophora > Lepidopleurida > Hanleyidae > Hanleya > Hanleya hanleyi. The sequence goes on from JAVTVY010031876.1 coordinate 4,814, forward strand.
AGCTCTTTTTAAACATCATATAATTCTGGTTTCATATTCATAAAATTATATGGGTAAATAGTAGGGGTAAATAGTACCTCAAAATATCCCAGGCATATCGTTCCATGATGATCCACGTGTTCCACTGGACGTTATTAACTATTCCTATTACACTGTGTACTAAAATTCACTGTAAGTATACTGCATTAGACTGACCAAAGCTATCACTGAACAAATTTATGCCGCCATATTGGATTCGCATTCAGGCAAATTAACTCCCACTTTTTATGCGAGCTGAGCATTTTGAAGTACATTTTCAACAGTGACGTGTTCGAGGTAGTTGCACTCCTATCTAATGAAGATAATACTAATAAATATGTGCGAGTATAGTGGGCTAAATCGACACGATTTCGCAAAGTTTGAAACAAACCTTCCCCGAAGAAAATCAAACCGCCCTCCATTTTGTCCCACGTGATCCTTGTGCACATGCGCATTGACTAGTATCATTTATAACCTGGTTCCCGAACACAATGGTATAGGGTAACAAACACCTACATAATCGGGGCACCAGGCTAACCAGTTCTGACTCGTTTCTATCTCATATAAGGGCCTACTATTGATGACATTTAAATAGAATTTCTATATGTTTAAGGGTCACGAAGTTGATTGGGTCAAATAATCTGTCTGAGCAGATTATATTAATCAAATTTTGCAAAAGTGTATGTTATCATAGCACCGTATTTTTTCGCATGTATGTTGATTCGACAAAGTTTCGAGCTTGTTCTGTTCTGTTGGCAGAAGTTGAATGAAATACCGTGAGCAAAAGAAAATGCTCAATCGAGTCACAATTTTAGCACAGTTGAAACTATATTTCGATCACTGGTTCCGACAGTATAAAAATATATTCTCCGGTATAAATTGTCTATAAGATGTAACATTTTCTTCACCCTCTAAATACATACCTGTTTACATGTATCTCCCTGGGTTCACAGGGGCAATTATATTGTACAAATATTTAAAAATGGCATATTTACCTGGAGGTTACGTCGTTAATGCCAATTAGATCAGCTAAGGTAGCATTCTGTGAAATGTGATCTTTAAGGTCCGACACGCTGGGAGTTGCAAAAGGTAAAGCGATTTTCTTTCGGTTCCCACCGATCAACAGCAGGCAAGTCGCCATCTCGAAAAAAGTTCACTTTGATGGATAGAACGAGCGACGTGAAAAAACAGCTGTGCGCAATTTATCGTAATGGAAGTTTGTTTTGAAGTAAAATCGCGTCGGCTTATATTGGAAATGGTGGACAGCATGGAAAGCGAAGCCATGTTTATTTACAAATTCATGAACAATAGAAGCGATGCATATATTGTTAGGCATTGGCAGAATAAACTCAAAAACTAATTGAGCAATAGAATCATCACCGATATGGATAGTTTAACCAAAACTTTGCGTTACCGTCAAAGAGATATGAGATAAAGGCAGGCCACGGATTATGATTATAGTGTGCTAACAGGGGTCGTTTCCGGACAGGATGGTAATCATTACTTTATCAAGTAATAATTTGTGACGATAATCGCACAATTGTTATTGGGTAACATGCACCACAGGCTGTCATGATTATCACTTCGAGCCGTTTAGTCCATTTCACACCTTCCTGTCTCAGTGGTTCAATCAAAGCCTATAAGTTGTACAGTTTCCGTTGTATTGACTGCTTATTGTGCAAATCCCCCATTGAAATGAAGTTGAAAATCACTTTATCTGATAGCTAAGCAGTTATCAGCACTGTAGATATCGATCTGATAACTTCTTACATTGGTCGACAAACAACGTGCTTTTGTCGACTCTGCATGATACATAATATTTACAATACTGTTGATATTCAAAACCCCAGAACCCCCCCCTGTAGTCTTGGGCTCAACCTTGAGTGAGAGCACTAGAGCGGCTGTTCAATTTTCACTCCCTCGTAAAACCGACTGGGGGATTGACTCTTATGGTGTGCAGCTCGTTTTTTTAATAATATTTCCGTTGGAATTTTTGCCCAAATGTTAGAGAGACTGGTCAAATAGTTAGATCCATTGATTTAATTTTGTGTAGAAAGTTGGGGTGCTTGAAAATTTTGATGGTTTACCGTAAGCATGACAAGGAAATACATTTCCTCAACATAGAAATTAAGTTCCAAATGTGTATGGAAAATTAAGTATTTACACCTTTTTAACACCTTTCAATAAATTTACACCTTTACGGGTGTAACATCAGGGTTTGAATCAATCTTCATACATTTGCACCTTTTCTACACCTTATTTACACCTCCTAAGGGTGTAAACATGAACCCAGAAGGTGTAAACGTTTGATTTACACCTTTTTTGCACCTTTTTTACACCTTCTGAGCTTAGAGTGTATGGTCACTCCATTGACCATACACAAATAATCATCACCCCAGCGTACCTCAAGTCGCCGTCCGCCGCATCATTGGAATAGAGAGTTGCATATTTTGCCATTCACAAAGCGACAGTGGCCCTTATAATTACGCGACCGAATCTTATGCATCAAACCCAACAATTATTTCACACCCAATGCAGCGTCAGCTGCACACACATCCTAAACCTCTGTCCTATATTTGCATGTGCATTATTTGCTATGTGACGTCACTGCTATGGGAAATCCACCGAGGAAGACGTCAGCGTTGGCCAATCGAAAAAGCTATTAGTTCGGCAGTTGGGTTTGTGGCAAGATATTAAGTACTACGCACCTATCGTACGGCATTCTTGGTAATATGAAAAATATGATCACAGTCTCGTTGTATGGATTCTGCGCTCCCTCCAAGTTTTACAAAAGCAAAGGTTCAGGTTTATTTTGTTTTAGAACTTACGATGTCTCCCCGAACGTTTGTGGTGTTTCTGACCTTGTTATGATGTCTGACGTCATACTTCAGAAAACGGCTTGGAAATTCATGTGGATGAAGAATACTGGTCAGCGATAAAGATTTTATGTAAAGAACATGCCTTGCTACCATCATTGGAAACTGTTGACCGCGTCTCTCGCACAGGAAACAATTCCTGCGGTTTTTTGTTAAATTATCATTTGATGCTAACTGTCATACGAAAAGGGTTTTTCGATTATTGATGCGGAAATGCTTTAGTGACTAACTACTGAATGTTAAATGACGGATCTGGCTTGTATAAGTTAGGATGTTAATGTTAGACATCTACCATGTTCGGTATATAATGCATACTCATTTAAGATGACATTTTTCAACCAACGAAATGTTCTGTTCTGTTCTGAAGGAAATGTTGGTTCAGTGACGTAATCCAGACCGAAATTTGAATTATAATTTTACAGACAATATGGCGACTTAGAACAGACAGTAAATAAACTTGGCGATTCCAGGTCCAGAAAGAGGAACCCTCTTCATTGAAGATATCAGCATAGACCAAAAGCAGTTAACATTCCAATGTGAACGCCTCGTTATCAATTCAATTCAAACGTCTCGTTATCAATTCAATTCAAATTCACTGAAATGACAGAAGTTGTTAAAGGTTTTAATATGATGCAGTTGATAAGGTTCTATTTAGTATGTTTTTCCAATACAACCACATCACATCACTATTCACACACTATAAAATACGTGCATCAAAATACTACCTCTCGTCTATGTCTTAGAGCCAAAATGAAGATATCTTCACTGTCGCATTCCAAACGCACACGAATGTCACTCTTTCTGGTGGATGGTGAAAATTTCCAAGAACCATGAGGAGCGATGATAATATGTACCCAGGTCATATATTATAATCATATGGGACAGTATCCCTCTTTATCACCATTAGGCTTTTACATGGTCCGCGTGTTATCATAAATCTCTGACCCAAAATCTAATTATTTTACGCCATTTTTTGTCCAATTATCCTGTTCTCCAAATGCCCATACGCAAAGGTGTTGACGGGAATACTCAATCGGTGACATGTACGTACAAGATTTTCCAATGCTGGTGGTTAAATGCAACATTATTTTGCAACATCCGTCGATGGAAAATTCTTAGCAGGGGGTATTTTATCTTCATGTGAAACGACAAATCATTACCTCAGTTCAAAACATGGACCAAATTTTTTGTTTGAATTTGCCTGTGGTAGCGACAGCCCCGGATTAGGGAGACAACATGAAAAATGCATTTACCAATACCTTATACCATAAAATTGTATATCGTCTTGGTTAGATCAGTTTTCACAGATACAAAAATCTATGGATTTGAAAACGTATGTACGGAATACAAGGGGGTTAATGTAAATGGAATAGATATTAGTGCCAGCGATGTACGAATGGGTTGCTCACTGGTGTAAGCAAGAAGACCTCACATATATAGTAACAGACACTGTACGCCACGAAGGCTTACAATTGTTGAAGAATAATAGTATTTTTGGTTATTTCTGTGCCAAGTGAAGTAATACGAATTTATTCTACTTACTGCTGCTAAATCACAGTTCAAGTTTCAAGCGTTGACTTTATTGTACGAGTATATAGAACTCGCATAAATATGATAGATTACAGAAAAATTCAACGATATTAATACCTTTGTCTTCATGTTAAGAAGTCGAACAGACAAATTACTAGTACTTCACTAGCCCTATATATTGACTCCTATGCTCTACACTATGCGTTAGCAGATCGCTATGTTCATGTGAGGATTACATATAATCGCCAAGAACGGATAGCTTTCAGGGTTTATCTAGTAAAACCCTATGGAGATCCGTCTGTGCCAGCAATCTTACTCACCTGATCTAGGTTTCAATTAATTCGACTAATTTCCTGTGTGAGGACCCAGACGCCTAAACGCGCTACTGGATCTCTTCGAGGGAACTAATCCATGAGAGAATAAACACTGCGTAATGAGATATACTTATAGAGACAAAATAAGGATTCTTTGAATACAAGTAACAGCGTATATTAACGTCGAAAAGCGGCGCTCTCTTAAACGTAAACCTTCGATTTATATTGATATTGCACTTGATTAGTTGGGGGAAATGCCGAGATGATCAACAGTCTTCTTATTTAGGTGAGTTTGCGTTTTCACATACGTTGTTGTTTCCATAATAGTTTATCTCTCCACTCTATATCTGATTATGAGAGTAGTATTCTTTTGCATTGAATATTACGTTAATATAATGTTAAATGTGTTGTTTTTGATCATTATAAATATTAGCCAACGATAGGCGCCAAATCTTACATTCAATATTCAGCCGTCGTCCACAAAAGAGTTTCCGCTTTACTAGTTTTGTGCGTGAAGATCTGTATATTTATTTATAACTCCCAGTTTTGCAGTTAGGTCATTTATTGAAATTGACAAAGACCCAAATAGATATAAAAAGGGGGACTGGACAATGGAAACGAATTGTTAGGTATTATGTTATGTACTCGGTGGTTGGGTGGGCACGGATACTTGTTGCTTCAATGCATTTTGCTGAGAAGTAGCAGGAACTTGATAATGTGATGTCTAGCACTGTAATATCACTTGTCTTTATTGCACCATGTAAGCGTCCTGCCTGTGTCTTGTGTGCTGTCTTCAGTGTTTTATAGGGTGGATGGAGGGTGTCTGGTTCCATGCTGCTTCAAAGATGTCTTCTTTGAATTAGTGGGAACGCAACTTGGATGGGTGGTGCTTAGTTGGTTCGTCGCGATATAGCTGAAATATTGTTGAAAGCGCAGTTAAATTCTATTCACTCACACACTCAACATGCTCCAAATTGAAAGCGGAAAGTGCCCCCTATATATTTTCACTATCTGATAATAATCTGATATGAAATAAAATAGATTTTACCCACTTTTCCATACAGAAAAGCAAAAATTTTGAAGAAATATGACGAAAACATCACTTTTCTGGTACCCCACATGGCCGCCCTTTTGAATTTACCCATGATCTTCTGCTCAGGGGGTCATGCAAATACGCTCAAAATGACCCCAATATGGTAATCTGAAAAGTCAAAAAGATTCAGCTCTCAATTTTTTGTCGTTCCGGAGATGGGAGCAAAAAAACCAACAGGGAGAGGTGGAAAGTGCCCCCCCCCCCCACACCCCGCCCAAAAAAGGGCAGGTAGGGTTAACAGAACGCCTTGTATTTAAAGATATACGAAGCACGGGAATTGATGCTGTTTTCGAGCAAAGTTTCGTTTTCGATTTGTTCGTATACCCAATAATTGACAGTAATCGGTACAGATTATGATCTTAATTATCGTAATTATTCTCTATTCAACGCTCTTTGTACGTCATGCAGTGATTTAATTAGCGTAAGAACTGATATTATATGAAAAGTCGCACCATATGCGTCTGTCCAGGCTACGGTGATCAGCATCAAGGAAAGTTGTAATAAGATGGTGGACAACAAATTTACGAGACGGTGATCAGCATGTGTTTATAATTATAGTAGTCTGCCAAAAATATAGGGTTGTATTGAAAATTGTGCTGTATGAGCGGCTAAAAAACGGATTACGAATCAGATTATAAATTATAGGTTATCACAGGTTACCAAAAAGTCAATTTATCATGGTCTTACTCAACGGTAAATATGAAAAATACTTTCTTTTTAGTGTTTTTCCCTCTTTCCCCAAGGTAAATGTCAACACGGTCACCAATGCATATAAATGAGTATAATTATAAATATTGTCAATTGGAACATGTTCATATACCTCTGGGATCATAAGCAAAGTAATGACCATTGGTGTATGAAATGAAGTAACACTAGCAGAACTTTAAATTAGAGAAATGTCCAGTAATTTTTCAAAGAGTCGTACCTTTAAGGAATGTTAGTTGTCAAAGCCATAAATCGCGGACTACGCTGGATATATTATTTGGTTGACTGAGAGAATCCGACATGATTGACCTCGGGTGATCTCGACAAGGAAACCTGCATCCAACGGGACAATATTGCCCTACAGGGAAAGATATGTCAACTACGTTACTATTTGGCATCCGTAGTTGACGTTTTGGTCACAGGGTTTGACATGTTGGTAACGGAGCGGACAGAATTGTTGTCAACTACCGGTACGTTAATTTTGTCAACATCGTTGCCTTTTTTCAACTAAGTTACTATGTTTTCGAATTCACAGACTTCAATAAGAACTCCAAGACACATGATTAATTTAACTCATTTTCTTCATATATGTTGGCATTGTGGGAAGTGGATGCTGAGTCGACATCGGGCCTTACAGACTAGTCTTTTGTGTTAAATGCCGTCATTTTCATCTGAAGCGATACATCTCACCAATCCCCAGTGTACGAGTTGTCACAGCGACACAGCTCACCAGTTACCAATATATGAGTTGTCAGAGCATTTCCATCACAGCTCTCTAGATTTGTATCTAATACCGCTTATGCCGGTGCTAGGGGCCGTGTGGCTATGTCATCCGAGGACTGGACATAGATCGGAGAAGCTTTCGCTTAAAGAGTTTTGTCCAACGTGCCAAAGCAATCCATTTATCCAAGACGGCGCCCGCACAACGTTTGCGAACATTCATCCACCATTCACCACAAGGCCGTCCTTCGTGTAGTTAAAGAGCAACACCCCTTGGTGTACATGTCTTGGATATTGTGTTTCTCACTCAGCGCTAGCCATTGTATTTTTCATGACCACTCTCCAAACCTATCCCGTGTTTTTACCAGGAAATAAAAAGGGAAAAATGTTTCCCGAAAGGATGTTCAAACGGTCATGAAATGAATTTTTAATTGTTTTGTTATTTTTTAGTATATTCGACCAATTGTTTTTCTCTATCACCCCCGGTTTTATGGACTTTTTTTTGTCCACTACACACATGTCCAGTCGGACGCTATTCCACGAGCGCTTCAATATGACATCTACACGGCTCGTTTGGACACGGGATGCTCCATCTCTGCACCAAAACTTTCACTCAAATGCCCCTTTTCCACTGTTCGATGACTACATATGCGCAAGTTTAGGGCAGTTCCACTACATACAACACCAGTCGGACGCTACTCCACGAGCGTTTTAACATGACACCTCACGTGGACCACAAAAAGTCCACCAAATGCCTTTTGTCTACTACTGCCCGACTGCGCAGGCGCAGATTAATTGCGAAAGTCACGTCATCCCTGGACGTGACGTCACGAAGTGGAACTCTCTGCCGAGTACAACAGGAGTTGGGATATTGTGTGTGCACCAAATGGACACAGTTATTAGAAGAGGGCATTGCGGGGCAACTGAGCATGCACAACCGCAACTGCAGTGCTGGAAAGATAGTCGGCCGGCCAAACCGCAAAAATGTGCTTCAAAAATGTCTCGATGGCATTTTTTGTTAGAAGCGGGCATCCATGCCAGATGTATGCGCTGTGCCTTTCTGTATAACGCAGGGGTGGATATGCAGCTCAAATCTGCGTTTTTTTGGACATACGTATAGCGGTCAGTTTTGACCACTGGTGGCCAAACTGGTCATTTTCCATTTAAGGCTCCGATCGAAACTAGAAGAATCGGCCTTTCTAAAAATGTAAAACACTTGGGCATATCTTTCCTATTAATTACACCATATTCAATTATATTCTGAAAATCATATGAAAATACATACGGATTCCAGAGATAAAAATGCAGTTTTCTCCGAATTATATACACAGACTCTGACACGTACAGTTCAACATGTTTAGCACATCAATTTTCAAAGAACAACCTGGGCTAGGGGGCTGAAACGTTCCATAA